>CM044103.1:1213985-1235995 GCA_024174645.1 Lemna minuta | reverse complement strand
ATCGTGTGTTTTCAACGACCTCGCGGTCTCGATATGTCACTCCCCTTCTTAACTTATTAATACCTCCAAAAATTAGGTTTATTCCCTCTCTTAGGGAATTTTCCTTTTCGTTCAAAACTTAAATTTTAATAATTTATTTGAACTGCTAGAGGTTAAAACTTTGGTGTGGATCTTCTATTTAAGATAATATGTGCAGAACTTTAAGTGGATTTGTTTTTTTTCTATTGCTCTTTCTCATCTTTGATGGATATTATGTGGCCTATAAGCTAATTGTACTTCTATATATCTCATTTATGTTCTTTGAAATGAAATTTATTTATGGTCATTCTTGTGTGATGTTTATAATGAAGTCCACGAGATATGTAATGACTAGGTGAATTATGATGAAATCATATTACACTAATTGCTAACCTTTAAGCATATGCTCTAAACATACTCATGTGGAGACTATGTGTTCTGACATATGATGAGTTTAGCTGATCTTGTAGGCATCAATGTGGAGACCCCAAGGATAGATAGTGGATGCTCTTTGGAGAAAGATTTTAGTAAACTGATCCACATGAATTTGTAAATGGTATTATACCTAACTGTCCATCAGGTTGATTCATGTCATGATTTTTTCTATATAGTCCTTTGACTTTGGACACCAAAGACATATTGTGTACATGCTCTTTGATATGATTTTTATAATTTTAGGGATTTTTTCTGGAATTTTCCTGATTTTTCCGATTTAATTTTGATTAAAAATAGATTAAAATAAATATTAAAAAAATGTAAAAAGCGCGCGGGGCCCGCGCGGGTGCGACGTGGCACGCAATGCCACATGGCAGAGCCACGCGGACTGCCGCAGCGCCCCTACGTGGCGCGATATATATACTATTTTTATTTTATCATATATAATAAGGGGTCTTTGTCCTTCCCTATATGGGAAGGGTCATACCTTTAGAAACCGTCGGGTCTTATAAACCCGACGGTTTCCGAAATAATCTCCGTGTGGGACTAATCTCCACACTATTCTTACCTTTCAGGCGACGTGGCGCGAGGAGGAGCGTCAGATCGGGCGATTGATCGATCGGTGGGCGTCGATCACGTAGACGCGGACCACTGATCGCGATCAACCCACGTGCTTAAAAGAATTATTATAATGGTTTGATCGCAGGCGACGTGGCACACATCGGAGCATTGGATCATCGGCGCCGCAGAAAATCTCGCGCGTCGATCGCGTGAGCACGGTCCACGATCTAACAAAACGCACGTGGCGTTTTTAAAAGACTTATAACAGCCGAGATGCGTCCCCGCGAACCGCATCTCAGCCGTTCGATCAGGATCCTAAGGACGACGTTTCGTGCGTTTTATAACGCCTCACACGTGGCCTCATCTCACGCGTCAGATCGCGATCGCACGGCCGGGATTTATTCATAACGTTTCATTAAAGAGGCGTTTCATCACGACCGTTGATCGAGCCTTAACGCATCGATCGAACGAATCTCCTTTTTTGCCCTTATAAATAGACGAGTTTTTCGTCGTTTTCATGTATTCTTGAGAGATTTGATCTAATTGACCTATCTATTTGCATCTTCTCTTGAATCTCTCTCTTGTAATCACTTCTAGACAAGAATCCGCGTCCACGGAGTGTTTATAAGAGAGATTTCGACGATCGTGCGAGGAGAATTTGTCTCTTGAACACCGATGTTCAGGTTTGAATTCGCGGAATGAAGAGCCGTCGATCCGGCGATCAATTGGATCGATTTGATCGTTATCTCGGGTTAGAAAACAAGTTTATCCTCTTATCTATCGTCGTGTATCATCAATTTTAGGATTAGGACTTCAATTTAAATTTAATTTCATTTTAATTTCGATTTGTGTTCTTCGCGATTCCGAAAATTTCATCCCACTTCCATCTTTGATTTCTCCGTGATTACTAATCCAAATCGAGCGATTTTTGATTCCACGGATAGATCTTTGAGTCTTCTTTCTAAAAACACCATTTTCCCTAATTTCTCACCTCAATTCATCGTCCAATTTGACCAAATTCCAAAAGATATCTCGAAAATACCTAAATTCCCTGTGGATTCGACCTGTATTTACCATTATACCCCTCAATTCTCTCTTAATTCCCCAAATTGGTAAGTTCGGTATTATTTTTGACACGAGACCGTGTGAAATCGACGACCTCGCGGTTTCGTCTCGTCACTATCAATTGGCTTAAATCAATCCTTTATCAAGTAATCTATAAGTTGATATAGATAACTAATTAAGGTTGACCAATAATATATTATTGGGTCTATGGAGTAATTAACTGGCTAACATATAGGCCTAGAGGGTCACACATATAAGGTCTATGGACATTGGTGGATATAGAGATAATTATAAAGGTTTTTGTGAAAATTTCACATATCCAATGTCTATAAATAAGAGGAGAAGGACCACAGCTCAACGTGCCCTACAAGCCTTGTGAGAATTATTTCTTTCCTTCTCTTTCTCTTTTGTTAAAGAGCTTTGAAGAGGAGATCTAACCGTTTAGTGATCTTGTGAATACTGCTAGAGTCTTGACACTTGAACAACTTTGAGAACTCCTTCAGGGAAACCTCGTAAGTATGTTTTATCATACATGTTGGATGATAAGATCGTCATTGGTTCTTAGTACCTTTGTGTTTTGAATATCCAATTCAATATATTCTGTTGTGTTTGATATTTTGATCTAAATTTTAGAAGGCTTATCGACCACAAATCCCAACAATATTTTTTTATCATCTATGTGATGGATGCGGGACACTTGAGAAAAAGGATCATTGCCAGTACTTGGATTTCTATGCCATTTCTTATGGATCTGCTTGAAAGACTAAAGAGACATAGTCATGTGGAAGGTGAAGGATGAATCAATGTCAAACATTGAGGAGGCAAAAGAGAAGATTTCATGGTTTGAAGGGCAATCATTGATAGAGAAGAATGGCCAACCGTAGAGGACAAAGAAACCGTGGATTTTCACGAAGGATTTTTTTATGGATATTATGTGACCAATAAGCTAATCACACTTTGATAACATGCTATTTATACATGAATTTACATGATTATTAATGCAAATAAAAGCATTAATTATTCCAAATGTATATATGTTATCATATTTTAACTATATTTCTATCATTTTGTATAATTTCATGTTATGATCTAAAAATACATCAATTTATGGATTATTATATGTAATTAAACATTAGAATTTATAATCCTAATTATATTTAAGATCATAATCATGTTTTAATGATGAAAATATAAGAGAAAAGATCTTTATTAACATTTATGTATTTTTATAAATTTATTTTATAAGATACATGAATTTATTTATTTATTTAAAATTCATTCTCTTATTATTTTAATAAATTGAATTTTTATAATGACAGATTATTCAATTTCTGATCCAACAAAATAAATTTGAATTAATTTGGAGTTGTATTTTGAAAGTTATGATTTTTACAATTTATAGGAATTTTTCTATAATTTATATGTACTTATTTCGATTTTTAAAGGGTTTAAATTAATTAAAATAAAAGCAAAAAGGGTGCATTTATCGCGTGGACCCACGTGGATGCGACGTGGCACGCAAGGCCACGTGGCAGAGCCACGCGGACCCGCGCAAGTGCTTGCGTGGCACGAATGTGACATGTGCTATTCATATTTAGTCGTATTATTAAGGTTATAGTACATATAAGCATCCGATATTTCGGATTTAAGCTAACAGTTACGTCCGCTCTACCTTATATACGTGACAGTCTCTCTTCTTTTTCTCCGTGTGAGACTATGTTCCCTCTTTTATTTTGCTTTCAGGCTGCGTGGCGTGACGTGGAGCGTCGAATCAACATTGCGATAAAAGGAGCGCGTAGATGCGCTGGACGCGAGGTCCACCCGATCTCAATCAACGCACATGCTTCAAAATTCACTTAAGTGACTTAATCGCAGCTGTTGATCTCGCGAGTTATAACGGCGGAGATCACTCGCGATCGGTGGACTCCTCGACATATCACGATCGTTGGATTAAGATCCAACGGACAATCAAGCGACGCGACTCTTCAAATTAAAACACGTGGACTCACCTCAGCCCTTCATTGACGGTCAAACGATTCGGACTTAATCGCGACGATTCAATCAACGGATGCTTCATCGCGACCGTTGATCGCGATGCGCCTCTTCATCGAACGGTTACGCCCTACTTTGCCTTTAAATAGCTTGTTCTTCACGACGGAAAGTTTTGCCCTTGAACTTTCGAGAAATTCGAACTGTCCAGACACCAATTCAAATGCCAATTTGATTTCTTCATGTTCTTGACTCGTTTCCGCATCCAAGTAATGCTTGAAATCAACATTTGATTGAGAGATAGAGGAGAAATCACATCTTCAACTTCAATTTCGTCTTAAAAAATGCATAATGAAAAGCCATGCATCTAGCAATTAATTGGATCATTTTGAAGGCTACTTTGGGTTAGATTGCGTGTTTTCATCTTAATCTTTCATCATTTAGTGTTAATTTTACATTTTTAATCGTAGATTAAGTTAAATTTTGTTTTAATTTCGGTTTTAAATCAATTTCGCGATAGGAATTTTCTCCTAATTTCAAGCTTCGCTTACTGAGCGAATTCTTATCCAAATCACTCGATTTTTTATTCAGTGGATTCGCAAATTGAGTTATCTTTCTTAATATCATAAATTGCCCAATTTTTAATCTCAATTCGACGTCCGATTTGATCAAATTTCAAAAGATATCTCTCAAATTTCTCTAATTCTCTGTGGATTCGACCCTTATTTACCATTATACCCTTTAATTAAATTAATTAATCATAAATTGGTAAGTTTAGGACTTTGTTTTGACACTATATCCTGTGTATTCAACGACCATATGAAATTGTCTCCTCACACTTCCATGTATCTCGTTTGATATTCATTAAAATAAAATTTATTCATTTTCATTCTTATGTGATGTTGGTAATGAAGTCAGTGAGTATATGCAATGACTATATAAATTATGATGAGATCATAATACAGTGATCAGTAGTCTTTAACCATATGTTCTAAACATTCCTGTTCGTGGGATATTCGAGAAGGAAATCAAATTATCTAGAAAGAATAACACTATCTGATCCGACTTATATGATGAGTATGGCTGATCATGTAGCCATCAGTGTGGAGACACTAATGATAGATAGTGGGTGCTCTTTGAAGAAAGAGTTCACTAAATTGATATGTATGAATCCATGAATGATAATTATACCTAATTGTCAATCAAGTTGATTCATGTCATGGTTGTATATATGGTCCTTTGACTTGAGACACCAAAGACATCTTGTAGATGGATAATCATGTTTTTATTATGACTAACAAATCCCTAGCCACGGGATTTCTAAAACGTTATATATTTGATACAAAATAAAGTCCAAAAAGATGATTGTGTAGTCAAGAACAACTCCAAATCAATCCAGATTTTTTTCATTGGATCAAAAATTCAATTATCTATCATTATAAAAAGTCAAAATATTTAAATAACTAGAGAATAAATTATTATTTCAAAAATATACTTATTTTTTCTTGAAAAACAAAACGTAGAAAAATAAATGAGTGTATATAAACATTTTCTCTCATTATTTAATATTAGAACTTAATTATAATCTCAAAT
The DNA here is from genome assembly GCA_024174645.1 of Lemna minuta. NCBI lineage: Eukaryota > Viridiplantae > Streptophyta > Magnoliopsida > Alismatales > Araceae > Lemna > Lemna minuta. Next base: position 1,230,334 of record CM044103.1, on the reverse strand, counting down.
TTAGATGGGGATAATCTGTTCTAAAATATATTCTTAATTATTCATAATTATCCCTAAATTAGTGCATTATGAGATTATAACTTAAAATTGCAGGAACTGATTGAAATGCACTAAAAGTATGACAACACGCATAAAAATAGAATGTTTTATGCTTTAATTTGTATTAATAATCATGTTTTTGCGTGTTAAGATTGCATGTTATCAGACACCAAAGACATTTTTGGATGGATGATTGTGTTTTGATTATGACTTAGGAATCCCTAGCCACGAGATATCTAAAACATCATACAATAGATACGACATGAGTCCAAGAAGATGATTATGTGATCAATATGTGATCACCCGCCCTTTGTAATTGAGGAGATTGACTAAAGGAATGAGATGCAGTGAAATCCTTGACCAAGGTAGTAGAAATATCAAAGGAGTTCCTAATGATTTTCTACACGCATCAACACTAACTTGAGTGACCAATTACAATTTGACAGTTGACCATACCCTAAGTCATTCATGATTCTCATGTAGATGAAGGATTATATATACATGGTAATCAATGACGGAAAAGGTTCCATAAATGATTTCTTACATGCTCCATATATCTTAGAGCACGTGGTATAATTTGACACCCAATAGGATGACAACTCAACCTATTGATCAGGTTAAATTGATCCTTGATTAATTAATCTATATGCGGATATGGAGAGTTAATTAAGGTTTACCAATAAGCTATTATTTGGTCTATAGAGTTATTAAATTGTAAGATATATGTACCTAGAGGATGACGCACGTAAGGTCTATGGACGTTCGTGGATATAGACATAATTATGAGGGTTTTTATGAAAAAACCTCATACCAAATGCCCATAAATAAGGAGAGAATGACAACATTTCAAGGTGCCCATGCAAGTCTTGTGCGAATTCTCTGCATTATTCTTTTTCTCTCTTGGTGAAGAGCTTTGAAGAAGAGATCCAACCATCCGGTGTCCGTGTGGATACTGCTAGAGGCTAGACACTTGAATAACTCCAAGAACTCCGTCAAGGAAACCCTATAAGTATGTTTTCCAATACATACTACACAATAGGATCATCTTTTCTTGGTGGCTTGGTGTTTTCAATATCTAATTCAATATTTTTTGTTGCACTCGATGTTTTGATCAAAATTTTGAAAGTTTATCGACATCACAACACAACAATGATAAGATCACCCATTATTGGTATCTTATCATTTTGAATATTTGATTTAATATCTTTTGATGCATTTAATGTTTTGATCAAAATGTTGAGGGCTTATCTAGCCTCAAATCCCAACACTTAATTGCTAACTCGTTACTCCCTTTCAAAGTGCAAATTTTTGCACAACTACTCAATGTAGAGGTGAGCAACAATAAGACTAGGAGAGATATTAAGTCTCTCACCCAATCTATCTCCTGTCTAAAAATTTCTCTGATCAAATATCCTCTTTTCCTCTCATTGGCAACTATTCAAGCCTCTATGCTGTAAAACTCTCCTTTTAGACAACAAAAAGTTTGTGATATTCCATTATTGATACTAGTTCTAATAATGATATTTTGTACCCTTACTAATATCCAACACTAGAACTTATATATGCAAATGCCACATCAAACTGATATCGAGTACCACAACACTAAAAAATTAATGATATTTGAAATTTGGTACCGTAATCAATATTGTTCATAGTTATTGGAGTTTTGGGTATCACAGATATTTATATTGAATTTCAAACCAACTATTGTCAATCAAAGCATAATGCAAGTCAAACCTCCTTCCCTACTTAATAAGTAATAAAGAGAAAAATAACTTTGAAGACTAATTAGAAGGTAAAATATTACCAACCCAATACTGCTCTCCATCTTCATGCTATGACTTTGACAATTAGCCCTTGCTTTTTTTATAAAAAAAATGCCCTCTATTTCCAGCGAAATCAAATGTCTAATTTACCTATTATTAGTTGGGATTCAATTAATCATTTCAAATTCTCCTAACAAGAGGTGGCCATAAGTACTTATGAAGATAGTGGGGTAGGGGTGGGAGTTTTCATTAGTGAGCCACCCCCTCACACATGATTCTTAGAATTTGAGCCTAAACTAGTTGGTGCTACATTAGGTAATCATATCCACTTGGGGACTTCATTGAAAAATAAAAAATAAACTAGAAGAAAAAAATATACAAACAATGATTAAAAAAAAAGAATTACGAAACTAATCTTGCTATATCCTCATGCTATGTCTTTGACAAATAGCCTTTGCCAGTTTGGTTAAAAATAGTTTCTATTTCCAAGGGCATTAAATCTCATACTTATCAATAATCAATGCAATTTCTAAAAAAACTTTCAAATTTCTGAAAATTTGATTCTATTCGCCTAGTCGGTATGAGAGTTCATCATACAATGCAATGAAAACAACAATTCTTATTCTTCTACTCAATTAATTTGCACCACAATCCCACCATCAACATCCATAAATGTGTCAACTATTTGGCCACCGCATATCTTGATTGCACCATCGTCACGCCTCACTATTGCAAACTTGTTTGTAAGGTGTCATCCTTTCAATGCCATTCGAGATGCCATACTATGGGGGTCATTCTTCATCAAAATATTGAAGGAAAAGAATGCAAATCTCATTAAAATGAGAAAACTAAAAGTGTGCAACCATCTATTCACCCATCATAAGACTCTAGAAAAGAGAAAATACTCAGAAATCAATTTGTGAATGCGAGTCAGGTTCAAATAAATCAGATAATAACTTTTATCTGGTTAAAATGGATTAAATATGAGAATAACTTAGGAAATTTGAAATTTGGAATCGTTCTTCATTTCAAGAACAGAATGCTACTCCGAACAAAGTTACCGGACAAGGAATCTCCTGCCCTCTCTCTCAAATCCATCTATCCCTAGAACTTACAAGTTCTTGGGATATCCTTTGGAGTTACAGATTATATCGGTTTTCGCCCCCACAGCGCGGCGGGCTCCTCCCGTCGCCCTGCCCCTCTTTTCTTCTTCCACATCTTGAAATGCCGCAGTTCGCTGGTCAGCGCCGACAACATGATGGTCCAAAAATGGATTCGTCTTCCTGGCTGCTCGTCCATTGCTTCGGGGCCAAACACTAGTCAAGGCCATGGAACGGCAACGGTACTATCTTCACTGCCCGGAACTTTCCTACGTTGTTCAGATGCTCGTTCTCCACCCTGACAAATAATTGGACAAGGTCAAACCCACGACGATTGATGTCCAGAGCGGAAAAGTCAAACGTTCAATACCTGTAATAATTCCACTGGCCTCGTCGGATGACCTCGAGAGAAGCGAGGAGAAAGTCAACCATTCGGTTGTGCAGCCTCCCCAGATTAAGACGCATCACGGTCACCACCCAGGCCAGCCTCAGCACCAAATTCACAACCTGGATTGAAAGAGACTCAGAGATTCATAGAGACAGAGAGAGATACAACGATATTCATACACAAAAGATGTTGGCGATAGATCGGTTTGGATGTGGAATTCTGAGGAGGATTTAGACACTCAAGATTGGAAACAAACTCACAACTCTATTGAAAACAAGAACACACTCAATGGTATTTTCATATACCGCACACACACTTAGGCATTTCATCGAACACCTATTTATAGGAAGAAAAAAGAAAAACGGTCGTAACGACTTAGTCCACATGGCGCGCGCATCTCTGTCATAACTCCACTTTATAGACGGCTGAGATTTGCTCTCCTTGATAGTAACTAAAGATAACGCCAAAGCCGTCGTTTGTGAGATGAACGGCTGGATTAAAGTCTCACAAACTCTTCCTTAATCCACGCTTAGTTCATCATCGCGACGCCTAGCTTCTCCCGAATCTCTTCAAATTTGACGCTTCCCAACGATTTTGTAAAAGAATCAGCTAGCTGCGATTCCGTTTTCACGTATTCAACCTCCACACACCCTTTTTCCACACAATCCCGGATGAAATGAAACTTTGTTTCAATATGTTTGCTTCGTCCGTGCTGACTTGGGTTCTTGCTCAATGCAATAGCTGATTTGTTGTCGACTAATAACTTAAAAGGACTCACCTTAGTGCTTAATAATTCTTCAACAAATCGGATAATCCATAAGCCTTGGCAAGTAGCAGTCGAGGCTGCAATGTATTCAGCTTCACACGACGATAAAGCCACTACATTCTGCTTCACAGTGTTCCAAGTGATAGCAGAATTCCTAATAAAGAATACATGTCCGGCTGTACTCTTCCGATCACTTCTATCTCCAGCAAAATCACTGTCGCTGAAGCCTTGAACAGAAAAATTCCTCTTCCCTCTCTCATATCTTAATCCAAATGATGATGTTCCTCGGATATACCTTAAGACTCTTTTTGCAGCACTCATATGTTCCGAGTTTGGATTGCTCATATACCTGCTCAAATAATTCACACTGTAGGTTATATCTGGTCGAGTATGTATCAAATACCTGAGACATCCGATTAAGCTCCTGAATTTTGATGGATTCTCCTTGTCTTCTCTTCCTTCCTTCTCAAGATTCAGCCGCGTTTCCATCGGAGTTCTTGCTGAATTGCACTTACTCATGTTGAAAGAGTGAAGTACGGTCTCGATGTATGACTTCTGAAAAAGCCAAATGTGAGATGATTCATGCTTAATCTCGATGCCTAGGTAAGTACTCAGTATCCCCAAATCTGTCATTTCGAAACATTCTTTCATGCTTTCTTTAAATTTCTTGATTTTGCTGGAATTTGGCCCTGTGATGATCATATCATCGACATATACCCCAATTATGACTCTTTCCAGCATCTCCTTCTCATAATATATTGCATAGTCATTTTTGCTCCTCACAAACCCCTTTCTCAATAATACCTCATTCAGTTTTGAATTCCAAGCCCTCGGTGCTTGTTTCAAACCATATAGAGCTTTTCTTAATTTCAGTATATGATCTTCTTTCCCCTTGATTTCAAAACCTTCAGGTTGAGATATGTAGATATCTTCCTTGATTTCCCCATTCAAGAAGGCTGTCTTGACATCTAAATGATGTAATTCCCACTCTTCTTGTGCAGCAATAGCTATCAAGATTCGGATGGATTCCATCCTAGCAATAGGGGAGAAGACTTCACTGTAGTCTCTTCCCTCTTTTTGGGCATATCCCTTCACAACTAACCTTGCTTTGTGCCTCAAAATCCTTCCCTTGCTGTCCTTCTTCACCCGAAACACCCATTTCACTCCAATTGGCTTGATATCACTCTGCGGTTTAACCATAGTCCACGTCTCATTTTTTAAAATTGATGACATTTCTTCCTTCATTGCTTCTTTCCACTCTTTTTGTTTTGCAGCCGAGTAGGAGGATGGTTCTTCGTTGAATAAGAGACATGTTTCATTGCACAATAGGTTGGTTTCATCATAGATTGACTGAATGGATCTATACCTCACTGCCTCTTCCTCTTCTGAGTCTTCCGGTTGACTGAGATTTCTCCCTCTTGACTCATTTATCTCCAATTGTTCACTTTGTTCTTCCAGTGAGTCTCTTTCACCTTCTTCTAATCCTGTGATTTTAAGAAAATTTGAAGAACATAAAGTAAACTTTCCCAATTTACCTTCTTCACTGAATTTAAAGGTTTTTTTCTCATCGAATATCACATGTCTACTGATGTGAATTTTGAAATTGGCAGGATCTAGACATCTGTAGGCTTTCGATCCAGCTTCATATCCCATTAGCACCATGCATTTACTTCTGTCTTCAAGTTTTGATAGCCTTCCAGTGGTTTTGACAAAGACAATTGAACCGAAAATCCTTAAATGACTTACATTTGGTTTTCTTCCATTCCACTGCTCATACGGTGTCTTTCCTTCCAGCCCTTTTATAGAAGACCTGTTAAGCACATAAACACACGTACTAACTGCCTCTCCCCATAATTCCAGGGGTAATTCTTTCTCTTTCAACATACTTCTTACTAAGCCCATGATTGTTCTATTTCTTCTCTCAACCACGCCATTCTGTTGAGGAGTATAGGGGGCAGTAAGTTGTTTTTTAATCCCATTCTCATCACACAATTTCCTGAATTCATCTGAGGTGAATTCTCCCCCTCAATCACTTCTTATACACTTTATTTTCACTCCTTTCTCAGCTTCTGCCATTGTTTTAAATTTCTTGAATTTTTCTAAAGCCTCTGACTTCTCTTTTAGCAGAGCAACCCACATACACCTTGAGTAATCATCCACAATTAAGAAGAAATATTTCTTTCCTCCTAATGTTTGTGGGTTAATAGGACCACAGATGTCCATATGAAGTAATTCAAGAACACTCAAAGCTCTGTATGATGAAGATGAAAAAGAAGTTCTTGAGTGTTTACCTGAGATGCAGTGAGCACATACCTCATTCGGATTTCGGATTTGAGGTAGACCTTTCACTAGATCTCCTTTTATCATATCCTGTAGAGTGTAAAAACTCTGATGGCAAAACCTTTTATGCCATAACCATGCTTCACTCGCTTATTGCTCAACCAAATTACACCTCTCATTTATGTTGATCATCATTTTGTACATGTTTCTCGACGTTTTCTTTGTCTTGGTGAGGAGTCTACCTGATTTGTCATGAACCGTGAGGAAGCCACTGCTCAAGAAGGTTTTACAACCTTGTTCATCTAACCTTTCCCAGGCTAAGAATGTTAGTTTTTAAATCAGGTAGGTAAAGAACATTTGGAATAGTTAAAACTTCACCGGTTTTGAGGGTGACAGAGATATCACCCTTACCTTCATAGGGAATTGACGATCCATCACCGAATTTAACTTTACCTTTCTTGTTCTCATCAATGTTATCAAAGAACACCTTCTTTCTTGTTCTCAGCAGTCGCTTGCTCCCGTGTCAAGATACCACATACACTCATCATGTGGGTTATTTGTTCCTTGTAGTAGTAGTTCCCCACACTCATCAGACACAACCATCATAAGGGCCGATTCTTCTTCGGTTTCTTCTGAGATATCATCCTTCTCTTCTTTACCTTTCTTTTTAGTGTCTGAATAGCACTCATCCGCGAAGTGTCCCATTTTTTGGCAATTGTAACACTCTACTTTTGACTTATCAAAAGGCTTTCTCTCTTCTTCCTCTTTGTCATTCTTTGAAAATCTGCCTCGTCCGCGGCCTCTTCCTCTCCCTCTGCTCGTTCCTCTTCCTCTTCCTCTTGAAGAAGATCCACGATCGGTCTTCTTGGACTGATTGTAGGCTCGGGCAAGTAGAACTTGCTCTTCTTCCCTTGAATCTCTTTCTTGGAGTCTCTGTTCGTGCACTCTCAAAGACCCGATCACTTCATCCACACTCAAACCTCTCATGTTTCCGAATTGTTCAAGAGAGAAGGTAAGAGAGTCATACTTCACTGGCATTGATCGGAGGAGCTTCGCCACTGCTTCCTTCTCCTCTAATCGCTCTCCCAAGTCTCTTAATTCGGAGATAATCTTGGTGAAGCGAGACGAGAAGTCACTCACCTTCTCATCTTTCTTCATCGCAAGGTTCTCAAATTCACGCCGCAACGATTGGATTTTGGATTGAACCAGGTGATCTACCCCCACATGGAGTATCCGAATAGTCTCCCAATTCTCTTTAGCTGTTTTCTTGACATCCAATTGAAAGCTTACCGATTCTGAGACAGAGTTTAGGATGGCCGAGAGAGCTTGTCGATCTTTCTTTTGGTTTGTCTCGGTTCCGGTGATTGCTTCCCATAATCCGTGAGCTTCCAAGTACACTTCCATCCTCATCGCCCACAGACGATACTTCGTGGATGTAAGGGAGAAGATCGAAGACGTCACTGCTTCGATTCTTGGCACAAGTTCTTGAATGATTGTGTTTGAGTCACTTGCGGATGAACCTCCTTTCTTCGGCATCTCAACGGTTTAGAACGAGGCTCTGATACCACTTGTTGGCGATAGATCGGTTTGGATGCGGAATTCTGAGGAGGATTTAGACACTCAAGATTGGAAACAAACTCACAACTCTATTGAAAACAAGAACACACTCAATGGTATTTTCATATACCGCACACACACTTAGGCATTTCATCGAACACCTATTTATAGGAAGAAAAAAGAAAAACGGTCGTAACGACTTAGTCCACGTGGCGCGCGCATCTCCGTCATAACTCCACTTTATAGACGACTGAGATTTGCTCTCCTTGATAGTAACTGAAGATAACGCCAAAGCCGTCGTTTGTGAGATGAACGGCTGGATTAAAGTCTCACAAAAGAGAGCACTCACAATTGACACGTAGTAAATGCTCTTAAGCCCGAGAACAAGATCGTTCCTGAGGAAGGCGTTCTTAGAGCTGGAGCTGAAGAAGCCCCAGTCTTTTACGAAGTCCCAGTAGAGCTGATAAAGCGTGGCGACGGCGGAGGAGACGATCACGGCGGCAAGCCAAAACGGCGTCGGCGTCATCGCGTACTTGATTCTCGCCGCAGCCGCGATCATGGTGGAGATGTACTTTCCAGCGTTACCCAATTGTTCCGGATAGTATCCTTCCTCCAAGTACCTCCTAATACACTTTAAAACAGAGGATCGAAGGTATAAACGTTCTAAGAATATTATGGTGATATTATTGCAGTCTGGACAGATTAGGGTTTCGATAGGGGGATGCAGTACCTGGAGAGTGCGCCAGTAGTAGGGTAGAAAGGAGACGACGTAGGAGATGATCCTGAACCGGGAGTTGACAGTGCAGAATTCGTGGGCGTTGGATCTCAAGCTGCTCGCCGCGTAGTAGCAGATTGTGAACTCCAAGTGTCTTAGCAAAGGGATCTGCATTCAGCCATTGATATGAGATGAGGATTGGGAGATAGATAAACAAATTGATTGGTGGATGGATTGGTTTAAAGGTTAAGAGTTTGACCTGACTAGTTAGTTGGTCGGCCATGAAGAAATCAGCCATGACTACCTGCATTATTGAAAGTTTTGAACATCAGAAACCAGAGCTCTGAAAATTACGATGTGTCAAGGGAAGAGTGAAAAAATACCTTGTAGAACGGCGCCAAGGCGATGTTGCGCAGGATTGTCAGTAAGCATAACCGGGTAGAGCGGTAAAAAATGTTGAGCGGACAGAGGAGAATCGCACTGAATAGCTAAAAAAATTGGGAAGAAACGGTATTTGGTGATGATGATGTTGCCGATCTATCATTTGATGTAGCAGTGATTATGATGAAGGATCTCTCACCATGAGGAGGATGCAGGGAACGGTGACGAGAGGGTGGCGGGGCATGGCCACTGAAAATTTGAGCAGGATCAAATGGGCAACGAGGCCTCCAATGACGGCGGTCATAATGCCGGTGCAGATCAGGAACGCGTCTGTATGTTTTAATGCCGTCTTTGGTGAGAACTCGAATATGAAGTTGTGGTTTATTCGCGTGCTTCTCCACGCCAGCAGATTGCACCCGTGAAGAAATATATGCAGGCTTATCAGAGCGAATACGCTGCAGACAAGAAACATTTGCGGTTTATCAATAATCGTCATTCTCTCTCCCTCTCTCGATCTTCTGTAAGAAAGAAAAATGGGGTTCACCTGAAGACGGGGTAGACTGTTTCCACGTAGCGGGGATCGAGAGAAGATTTGGAATCGTAAAAAACCCCCGTCAGGTGAGCGAGAACCGCGTAGACGCAAAATAGCGTGACAAAGCTGCCGGTGAATAAGCCTGGAAAAACATGGAAATCACGTCTCAGAACTGAAGAGCGTTTGTTTATGCCGAAAGACAAGAGATTTTCGTCATCGCATTTAAGTTTCTCTGTGTGACGAAGAGAAAGGATTTACCGACGAAGAAGGTGACAATATGGGACTCCAGGGGCTGGCGGGGTCGGAGGAGTTTCATGGCCCTTTTATGGTCTCCATCAGAGAAGTGCTCAGTGAAAACGGACTCCACCTCGTCCGCCGCCCGCAGACTCTGCAATCAATTTTTATCGATGAAACACAGTGAGAGAGAGTGAGAATTGAGATCGCACGAATGTATTTTCCCAATGCAAACCGTCTAATTAAAAAGGTAGCACAGGTTTACCTTATCGGAGGTGACGAAGTGGGATCTCTTCACCACCTTCATGTAACTCGCCGATGCGTTCTGCTTTGACACCTGCCCACGAGAACACACGTCAGCAAATCGTTTAAGAGATGACAAAGAAACGATAAACACTGAAACAATTAATCAAATGATTTGAGCAAAGTCTATGGACAATTCAGGTATTTCTCTCGGAGCCATTCGAAGGAAATCCGCGAGCTAGAACCCCAAATTTAGATTCTAGAACGGCTCACGCTAGAGACCACACAAATCCGCGAGCTAGAAACCCCTTGGCAATCTTTTCGATTTTTCCTCAGTATCAAGAATCGCAACAAGAACGGAAACCACGTGCTGGCAAGAGTGATGTCGAGATGGAGTTACCAGAACAGGGAATTTTCTATTCATCGAAGTATGTGTGTGTGAGAGAGAGTAGACAATGAGGAAGAAGGAAATGGACAGATTCCGCACCTTGTCGAATTTCTTCAGAATCTTAGAGAACGCGACCATGTTCAAGGAGCTGTACAATTCAGAAATCGGAAAGAATTTAGATTTCCGGGAGCAAAAGCCACCATAGATGGGTTACGTATCGGAGATCTTATACAAAATGAAAAAACACGTACCTGTAAGCCTTTAGAAGGCCTAACCCTCTGTAAAGCTCAACGAAGGCTCCCCTGATGATATTTTCTGCGCGTCGGATCTTCTTTCGGTTGATGTAGTCACTTCCAGAACCTTTTTTGCTGGGGGTGTTCACTAGATCCTACCAGATCATGTGAGTGACGGCGGAGATCGTCCGAGAGGCATTCGTCGCGGGAATATCGATCCTTATATTCGCCGCCTTAAGCTTCCCGTCCGTCTCTCCCTTCCCTCCCTGCCCCGTCGGCACTAGAGTTATCCCGTTGCGCTCTAAAGCGGCCAAAAGTTCATCCGTCGTCGTGCCCTCGCTCTGAGTTTCGTCTGCCTCGTTGTTCCTCGGCTCTGAAACAGAAAGACTGCCATGAAAATCCAATCTTTGGAGTACCCTGAGATTTTCTTCCTTATCGGACATTGCGTTGGGAGAAGCGAAGAGAGATATACGGTGGGAAGGAGTGGAGCGGACAGAGTCAACGACGCGATGGCCGACGGCGAGACGATGGCAACGCTGGTCCTCATTGAGGATGCGCTTAAAATCGGAGAGTATCTGAAGTTGCTTGCGGAGCAGATCGCTCCGCTCGATGAACTCCGACTCCTTGGCTATGTAAAAGTCATTGACTTTGTCTAGCTCGCGCCCAAGTCGATCGAAGAACTCCCTGACCTCCTCCGAGCCCGACTTTATCAGCTCCACCTCGAACTGATCCTCCTCGTCGCTCTGCTGCACAACAAGAGGGAAAACAGCCTTCGTTCAAAAAAATTCCCGAAAATAGCAAGGATTCGGTTTTAATTCATTTATTAGAAATTTCTTCGGGAGGTTCCGATTCTGTTATTCCGTCTCCATCGATAAATGGAGGTTTTTCTTCTCGTTTTCTTCTTTTGGCGTTGCATGCTGGCACAAGTGGCGGTATACGACAAAGCAGACACCCATAACGAGGGAGAAACAGAAAATCGGGGCAATACGCGGTTTTCTCCTAACGACGAAGTGCCGACGCGAAATTGGATAGAATACAAAGAAGATGATGACGAGAAAAAGAAGGCAAGGAGATTGGGATTACCACTCCCATTGGCGATTGATGCCTGTCGGATCTGCGAGAAAGTCCAGAGATAGACACCACGAGGCGGCGAACCGAACCCACAATGGCGGAGCGGCTAAGATCTCGACCACTACCACGGGAGATGTGATCGCAGCCGTCGGGGAGCGGAGTCCGCGAGAGCTTTTGCTTGATCTTTTTCAGGTGTTTCTTGAGCTGCCTGTAGTCCACGTAGGCGTCCTTCCACTCGGGGATCAGATGAGCCTCCAATTCCTTGGAGAACTTAACCATCTTAATGGACGGCGGACCGTCTCCTTTTTCCTATCTTGCTCGCCGCCGGGATGAAGAGGACCTGAACATGAAAGAAGAAGAAGAAGAAGAAGAAGGCGGGGATAGGAATTGAAGGATGAAATGAACTCAAAAGATCCTGAAGAGGATGCTTAGAAGAAACTCAAGATCACTCACGGACAGACACATAGGCCGAAATATGAGAGAGCTGAAGAAACGAGGGCGCTATACGCGTCCTCCATGTTATATAGACGTAGACATTCAGAGAGAAAACCAATCGGAATGGCGGCCTAATCAACAAAACACAAAGGGCAGCTGGATTTTAAAAGACGGTTGAACGGGTTTGACGGGGGCCCAAAAGATAGTGGCTCGAAGTTGCATTTTTTGACTTGTTCATCTCTGAGAAGAGTCCGCCCTCCCTATTTTCCTACGTATTTTCTGTGATGGGGAAATTCACATAAACTCCCCTAAAGCGCATTTTTTAATCAGCCTTGTTCTTGAGCCTTTTTCGTACAACCGGAGACTTTTAACGTGTGTTTGACTCTCTGGACAGCGACCGGATGGAAAGATGAACGGATTGCGCCAGCCATGACGTAATTCTGATCCTGTGAAAACTCGATAAGGTCCCGGCGGCTTCGGTGGACACCTGGACGGCTGTCCATTCCATAATTATTTTTTGGGGTATTATCACCATCTACCCCAACCTTTCCCAAAAGGGGTAATAGTCTGGAAACCCCCAATGTTTGGGTTTTGTCCTCTTTTCACCCCAATGTTTCTAAACAGCCGCCTCCACCCCAATGTTTGGGTTTTGTCCTCTTTTCACCCCGACGGTTCTATCACGCAGAGCTGGCAGCGACGTCGCTGCCATGTCAGCACATGGCAAAACAAAAAATCCGAGGTGCTCGGTGAGGAAATCCGAGGAGACTGGAGCAAACGGAATGGCCTGAACTACCTGTCCGGGAGAAAGAAATCCCGGCGGGGAGAGAGATAGCGGAGGGAGCGGCGGCGAGAGGGAGCATGAAGAGGGTCGTCGAAATTTTTTGAAAATGACTCTCTATCTCTCTCTATTTCTCTCTCTCACGATCGCTCTATTTCTCTCTCACGCGATCTCTCATTTCTCTCTTGCTTCCGATCGCTCTCCTCTCATTCTCTCATTTTCTCCTCTCCTCTCTCATTTTCTTTGATCTCCTTTCCTTCTTTCACCTCTCCTACACTCACTCGTGTGAGCGTGTAAGGGAGGAGGGAGGAAGGAGGAAAATCCTCCTCTTCGGTGTGGGCACGCGAAGAGGAGGCGAAGAGTCTTTCTCTCCGCGCGCACGCGTGCACGCATAAGGGAGAGGGTGAGATTTCTTCTCCCCTTCTCCTTCTCTCTCTCGACTTCTCTCACGCGCGTTCATGCATGTGTGAGGGGAGGAAATGGTTCCCCTCTCTCTCTTTCTTTCTCATCCTTCCTCCTCTCCCTTCCTTCTCCATTTTGCACCATCTCCCTTTTCTTCCGATTTGTGTGTGTGAGAGAGAGAAACAAAGAAGGGAGAGGGAAAGATACAGGGAGACAGGGACAATCTTCTGATTCGTTTGCCCTGCCAGTTGTGCCGCCGCTATAACTTCGGTCGAGATATTAGGCTGCTCTGGAAGAAGATCGATGAAATCGAGAAAAGCACGGCGAGGTACAGAATCGAGCGTCCCTCCGCGGAAGAAGTAGGGAAGAAGCACGTCGACAAGGATGTCGCGCGGCGGCGAAGCATGGTTTTGCACGCCGACTTCCGCGTGGTGGGCATGGACGACGAGAAGAAGGCGATTCTGGATCTGCTTCTCCCCGCAAAGAAAGAGGACCGACGCTTCATTGTCTCCATCGTGGGAATGGGCGGCCTCGGAAAGACCACCCTCGCCAAGAAAGTCTTCAAGGATTCCAAGATCCAAAGCTTCGAAATCGCCGCGTGGATCGACGTGTCCCAGCAATACACGAATGACGAACTTTTCAGGAACTTGTACGTGGATGTAAAAACGAGTCTGAGGAAATTGAACGAGAGGACAAAGACTTCTGAGGAAATTTCTAAAAAAATTGGAAGTGGACAACTTCCAAGATTGTCCCTGTCTCCCTGTATCTTTCCCTCTCCCTTCTTTGTTTCTCTCTCTCACACACACAAATCGGAAGAAAAGGGAGATGGTGCAAAATGGAGAAGGAAGGGAGAGGAGGAAGGATGAGAAAGAAAGAGAGAGGGGGGAACCATTTCCTCCCCTCACACATGCATGAACGCGCGTGAGAGAAGTCGAGCGAGAGAAGGAGAAGGGGAGAAGAAATCTCACCCTCTCCCTTATGCGTGCACGCGTGCGCGCGGGAGAGAAAGACTCTCTGCCTCCTCTTCGCGTGCCCACACCGAAGAGGAGGATTTTCCTCCTTCCTCCCTCCCCTTACACGCTCACACGAGTGAGTGTAGGAGAGGTGGAAGAAGGAAAGGAGATCAAAGAAAATGAGAGAGGAGAGGAGAAAATGAGAGAATGAGAGGAGAGCGATCGGAAGCAAGAGAGAGAAATAGAGAGATTGCGTGAGAGAGAAATAGAGCGATCGTGAGAGAGAGAAATAGAGAGAGATAGAGAGTCATTTTTCAAAAAAATTTCGACGACCCCTCTTCACGCTCCCTCTCGCCGCCGCTCCCTCCGCTATCCTCTCTCCCCCGGATTTCTTTCTCCCCCGTGACAGGTAGTTCAAGCCATTCCGTTTGCTCCAGCCTCTCGGATTTCCTCACCGAGCACCTCGGATTTTTGTTTTGCCCTTGTGCTGACATGGCAGCGACGTGGCTTCCACGTCGCTGCCAGCTCTGCGCGATAGAACCGTCGGGGGTGAAAAGAGGACAAAACCCAAACATTGGGGTGGAGGCGGCTGTTTCGAAACATTGGGGTGAAAAGAGGACAAACCCCAAACATTGGGGGTTTCCAGACTATTACCCCTTCCCAAAACCCCCAGATCTACCCCAACCTTCTAAAACCCCCAGATCTACCCCAACCTTTGAAAAAGTTAATGAGATCTACCCCAGCTGCTGACATGGCAAAATCGAGGTCCTGTGTGCATCGACGTGGAATACACGGCAGATGCTGCCACGTCATCAGATGAAGAAAAGATAAGAATTTTTTTTCGTCTGCCCCGATCTCCTCCGCTGTCGACCGGCCGTCTCCCCGATCTCCTCCGCTCCCTCTCTCACCCACAGGAAGAGTTTCGTACATTCTTCCGCTGCATTTTCTCCACAACCATTGATCTGCCGGGAACAAACTTCCGTCGCGCACTATTGGCAAGCTCTCTCCCTATCTCACCCACAGGATTCCAGCATCAAGTTTTTGTTTTCCCCTAACCTGTATCCGGCCTCGTATTTTCAGGCGAGAAATAAGATGGAGAGCGTCTTTAGTGATCTTCTCAGAGGAAGGAGGCGATCTTCTTCGGGAGAGAGCGGGGATATGGTGTATTCTCTGCTGCATGCTGATCAGAAGGCGAACTGTCAGCTCAGTGACGAGCAGATCATCGATCTATTGATTTCCCTCGTTTTCACTAGCTACGAGGCCGTCCCTACAACAATGACGATGGCTCTGAAATATCTCAATGATCATCCCAGAGCTCTTCAGGAAATCAGAGTAAGACACCTAGCTCGTTTTTTGTTTCGGCACTGCAAGCCGGTTGATCCGTTTATTTTCTGCAAGAGGAGCACCTTGAAATCAGAAAAAGAAAACGTCCAGGTGAGGCGATCAATTGGGAGGACTGCAAGTCGATGAACTTCACTCGAGCAGTATGACCTCGTCATCTTTAGCGGTTATTTTCATAATGGATAAGCTTTAACTTGAACCGCGATCCCGCTATGGTGATCATCGTAGGTGATCCTTGAGACATTGAGATTCGTGACAATTGAACCCGGACTTCAGAGAAGAGCCACGGAGGATTTGGTGATCAATGATTATATCATTCCAAAAGGGTGGAAAATCATCGTCAGACAAAGTGGGGAATATCTTCGATCCTTCTCTGCCCATAGAGCCTCACAAATTCAATCGGTGGAGATGGCAGGTCGGTGAATTTCTTTTTCTTCATCTGGGTTGCCCATTTGTTATGATGCTGGCGTTCCTTATTGCCATTTTCATGACAGGATAAGAGTTTGGAGGCTCACCGTCACTTCATGACGTTTGGTGGAGGAAACAGGCTCACCGTCACTTCATGAAAGTTTTAAGCTGTGTTCAGGGGGGAGTTATTGTCTATCGTTGGCCTCTATAGTAGAATCAGTCGGGGAGGCCCGAGAGGCGGTGGTTTACCCTGTGGCAGATGTCAGCGGTTCGAGTCCGCTTATCTACAGCCCGTGAACTTAGCCGAAACTATGATAGCACCCAATTTTGACGATTCGG
>CM044103.1:1106845-1213485 GCA_024174645.1 Lemna minuta | reverse complement strand
CTCCAAAATGTTATGTATTGCATACGACATGATGTCCTTAGAGAGGATTGTGTGGTCAAAATGGAATCAACCACCCTTGGTGTTTAAAGAGATTGCCTCAAGGATTGAGATGTAATGACATAATTGGCTAAGGTATTAGAAATATTGGAGTTCTCAACAATTTCCTCCATGCCTCAGTTCTAACTTAAGTAATTTATTAGGGTTTAAAAATTGACCATACCTTAAGTCTTTCATGAGTCTCACACGGATGGTGAATTATAAAAATATGTTAACCAATAATGATAAGATTTCATATATGAATTCTTATGCACTTTATCTCCTAGAGCACGTGATGTAGCATGACAGCTAACATGCTGGAAACTCGACCAATCAATTGGGTTAAATCAATCCTCGATCAATTAATCTATATATTGATGGAGATAATTAATAAAGGTTGACCAATAAGGTGTTATTGGGTTTATGGAGTTATTGACTAGTGAGATATATGGACATAGAGGGTTACACACATAAGGTATATAAATGTTGGTAGATATATGTGAGATTTTATGGAAAATTTACTTGTCAAATGTCAATGAATAGGGGGAGAATAACCACAACTCAAGGTGCTCATACAAGCCTTGTGGGAATTCTCTCTTTTCTTTTCTTTCTCTCTTGATGAAGAGCTTTGAAGTAGAGATCCAACGATCCAATGATCATATAGCTATTGCTATAGGTTAGACACTTGAATAGCTTCAAAAACTTCTTCAAGTGAAACCTGTATGTTTTCTCATACATATAAGATGATAATATCATCAATTCTTGATACATCAACATTTTGAATATCTGATTCAATGTATTCCCTTGCGTTCGATTTTTTTATCAAAATTTTGGAAGGCTTATTGAACTCAAATCTCAACACAGGCCCAATAATACTTATTGCTCAAATTCTCAAACCTTATTAATTATCTAAATCACCATATAGCTTATTTTACCTAATCGATAGATATTTTGACTTTCTATTGGGTATCAAGTTACACAACATGATCTACGAGATATGAAGTGTACAAGAACTCTTGAATGGAACTTTGTCGTCATTATATACCATATATATATAATCCTTTATTTATGTGAGACTCATGAATAACTTTGGGTATAGTCAACTGGCAAACCTTAATAAATCATTCACATTAGAACTAATGCATAGAGGAAATCATAAAAAATATTGTCTTGGATATTTCTACTACCTAGCTTAAGATTTCATTGAGCATCACCTTCAATGAATTTCCTCAAATACTGAGGGCAAATGATCTTATCTTGACCACAAAATCACCTTTGAAGACTTCATATGGTATCAATATGTGAGGTTTTGGAGATCCCCTAGCCAAGGATTTTTACGTCATAATCAAAACATGATCATCCATCCTCAAGATTTCTTTGATGTCTCAAGTCAAAGGATGATAAAGACAACTAAGGCATGAATGAACATGGTTTATAGTTAGGTATAATACCATGGCAGATTTATGTGGATCAAATTAGTGAACTCTTTCACCAAAGAGTGCCCTCTTTTATCCTTAGTGTCTTCACGTCAATGGCCACAAGATTAGTTATACTCATCATATCATTCATATTGAATATTTTTGGATAATTTAATGTCCTTCTTGAATATCCCACGAATTTGACTGTTTAAAACATATATCTAAAGACTAGTGATCGAATGATTATGATCTCATCATAATTCACTTTGTCATAGTATATGTTTAAAGAATAGTAATCGATATATTATGATCTCATCATAATTTATTTTATCATTGTCTATGCTCATGAAATTTATTACAAATATCACTCAAATATAATAATAAATAAATTACATTTTAATAAATATATACGATATACATGATAGTGTGATTGGCTTGTAGGACACATAATATCCATCAACCTCAAGGTAATTCTCAAGAATTGACATAAAGTCAAGGCTAGTAATTAAGGCCTAATAATGAGGAGAAATGTTATTGTTGAAAGCAAAAAAATTCAAGCAAGCTTGCTTACCTTTGTGGAGGCCAATGAGAAGATATAAATCGCTTTCCAATATTTGTGAGTAGTTGGGTATTTATCATTTAGAAAGAATTGGACTTGAGACCATAGAAGTAGGTGCAATGGGATCCAACATTTGGTGTTAAACTTGTACATGAGATACCGCTTCAAAATTTGAAGAGGGTACCTCAATACTAGTAATAAGGGGAGCAATAAAATCTGAAGTAGAAGAAATGAAATGAGTGGACTCAGGTAACATATGAATAGACCAACTGCTCTTATGCACGTAGGTCATCGAATACACAATGAAAAAGGGTGAAATGCAATGAAATAAGTGGTTCAATGATGACGTTGATGGATATAAGGTTCACTATAAAAATTAGTTAAAGAGTAAAACACTTTCTAGATTTCAAGCTGTAGAGATATGCCCTTCACTCGCATGAAAAGAATTACAAATGGGTTTTTAAAAAGGATGAATCACTAGACATGGTTGATTGATGAGAAAACAAGAATGTAGTACTTGACATGTGAGTCGAGGCTCCACAGGTCGAGAGCTTCCTTTTGGTGACAAAGAAAAGTAAATGTACTTGTTTCTATGGCCATTCTATTCAAGCCAACAACACGATTCTTCTACAAAGAAGTTCAAGATATTTCATCTTGGGAAATGGTAACACTTGTTAAAGCAAAATCAAAGCCAAAGACACTAGAGTAGAATCAATAGTAGACTCGTGTGTTTGTGTCTAAACCAAATTCCCATATTTGAACTAAAAATAGTATGGATGATGATTCAATTCAACACAATTCTCATGCAAGGAAAATTTTCCCTTCAAAGTTGCATGCCACAAATGTCACCATTAAGGGATTGACCATGGTTTGATGTTGGTGGCTGTCCTCCAACCTATGAGATCATCATAGTTGAGGGTGCCATAGATGTCAAAGATGCAGCACAAGTAGGAAAAATATTATCCAAATTTTGAATATTTTCAACATTCATAAACCTTAAAAATAATGTCATTCATGTGTAACCTCATTGCTAGCTAGGGGAAAGGTATGGAGATCATCCAATAGTGATTGAAATTTGGTTTAATGCCCTTGTGCCAAATATAATTTTCATACACTTAAAAATTGGGAGAATTTTTTGTGCCCATATATATCCTTAAAGGTGTCCCATATCTCCTTGGTGAGATGAAGTCAAGAGACAAGAAAAATTAACAAAGTATTGCCGCAGTATCAAGCTTAGTAACCATGGCACTCGACCACATTAATTTTCATATTTTACATCCTTTTTATCAGGAATATCATCAATTATAAATATCTTCCCATGAATGAATAGAAAAAAAAAGTTCTCAATATGGCTAGCCCAAGTCAAATAATTTTCACCATTGAAGATCTCTAGAGTGGAAGTGAGATTTATTGATAAATTGCATTTTCATACATTAATATTGTATGGAAGAGGAGTGGATAAGGAGATGAAGAACTAGAGTAAGTAAGAGGAAGAGAGAAGAATCAAGAGGGAGTATAATATGAGAGAGAGAAAGCGATCATGGGAGAGAGGGAGCCCAAATATTCCAATTAAATCAAAGACATGAGACAAGAATGACAGAAATATGTTGAATCAAAATGAAAATTCCTTTTGAATCAAATCAAATCAAATTTCGATAAAATTATATCAAAGCATCTAAATAATGGCTCAAATGTGTGGAATAACGGGATCGAATCAATCCCATACAAACCATGAATTAGTGAATGCCATCAAACCAATATTAGTGATTCAAGAAAAGGGAGCAGCTTTCTAGACTGGCTAGAATCAAAGGAAATCAGACAAGGGTCCTATCCCCATTCCTGACCGAAATCGACCGCGGACCTGCCAGGTCCTATTACCGATTAGGGTCCAGCAACCGTGGGCTCATTAACACGGGAGGCCGATTTTCTCTCTCTCCGTATTTCTTCCCCGACTGACCTCCCGCCGTTCTCACTCTCTTCACCTCTCATCGCAATCTCTCACCTGCTCCCTTCCGTCGCCCTCTCTCTCTTCCCAGCCCAATCTTTCCTTCTTCACAACCCTTCCCTCCCCTCCCTCTACAGCCGCTCTCTCTCTCCCTCCCCTCATTCTCAGATTTGTCGCTCCCTCTTCTCATCCCATTTTTCCAGATATCACTCTCTCTCGAATCATCTCTCATTGGTTTAAACACCGCTCACTGTTTGTTTTCATGCTCATTTGACTCCTTCAAAGTCAAGGCTTGGCCCTTCAATCGAACGGGAAGGGCATTTCAACTTCTAGACTGGACTTAGCCACCACTTATATTTGCTCCGGGGTTAGTCCGGTGTGCTTCGTGGCGTACAGTTCTCCAGATCATCATTTCGGTCAAGAGGACACAGATCTCCACTCGAAGAGTTGCAATCAGATCTTGGTATGCCCAAGGTAATCGGTCAAGAGGGCCCCTTCCTTACAGCCCTTCGGTTCCTCTTTGGCATTCAAGGGAAGTAGTGCGTAATGCAAGGTCATCTTGCATGCTTCATTCTGATAACCTTCCAGAAGAACCAGATCTCCTTTCTGATAATCTTCTGAGCCTTCGTCGTTAGTTTTCGTATACTCGAGGCGGAATTCCAGAACTTGAAGAAGGAGATTTCATTTAATCGAAACTCGTGTACAATTTATTAATTCCCTGAATTAATTATTGAATACATACCATTAAAAATAGAGGCTAATTTGCAAGCAGATTGACGGAAACACTGGGGCAGGTAATGATCTAAACTGAATCAATATTCAGTGCAAATCAAATTTTTCTCGTCATTTGAAAGTCGCGCAAAAAGGTAAATAAGCATCAGTGGTTCGCGAAAATTCAGATCGAAAAAATGTTTAAGTATCTTAAGGACGCTTGTCTGATCGATATGGCGAAATGGTTTGAGAAAGTGTTGAATGGAGGTAATAAATAGAAAATAAGGCTAATCTTCAGGATGATATTAAATTTAGAACCAATTGGAGAGGGAACCTTCGGGATAATTAAAATCCCGCGCCTCCTCTGTTACATGAAAACGAGAATTCAATCATAAGAAAAATGGCTACCGGTTATCAATTGCAAAAAATTCCGAATCGAGTTATCACTAATTGACTGAAAAACTGCTGCGCAAACAGTGTAAATCGGTACTGCTGCTTAACAGAAGTGAATGACAAAATAAGCGAAGACAGAACATTAGCAAGAAATCTAGGGGTATATACGAGCTTCTGAATGCGGGGCCGTAAGAAGAAATCCGACTCCGCCAGAATTTACAACTCGAGATCGTTCTCGGCAACGTACAGCACCGGCAATGCTATAGTATAACATACCAGAGACTCTAATTTGTTGCCTGGCTAGACCCCCGACATCTAGAGAATGTCAGTATTTCAGAATAGCTGCTAAATCGTAAATCTTTGGGGGATTCCTACTACAAATCATCAAATGATAGAAGAACCCCTGGGTGTCAGGGTAAGAAAATAGTGCGACCTCAGATAGGCATTGAAAGGTTCATCAGAAACCGCTAAAGCGACTTTCAGATGGTACGGACAATGAATAGCATCATTGGCCGCAGAGAAAAAAGCTATGGAGTGATGAAGAAAATAAGGACTGTATCAGAGGGGGAAGAACATGTTGAAGAAACTGAAAATTAGGGTTTCGTCGCAGACTGAAAAGAGGCATACTGTCGACTTTGGGGTGACCGCAGAATTTATAGAGCGCCTTTAGAATACCGGGCCAAGATTTGGGATTCAGGCCGGCCCACTTTCACTAGGTTTTTACACTGTTGACTGAGTAAGTGCCATTCTCTTTGTTAAAATATTTGAAAGATATCCTTAACATCATCTGTCATCCTCATGCTCATCCTTCACCATATTCTTAGTTCTTGGCATATTTCACAACCCCTTTCATCATCCAAAATCCAATGAGAGATATTGAGTTATGGATGATGGCATCAATTCATGGATATTGAGATTGGGATGACATTATTTGTGGATGGTGATAGTCAACCATAGTGGGGTCATTTATTTTCTTTTCTTTTCTAATCTCTTTGCATTAGACATTAAAAACAAGATACAATCGCATGGAGGAATAAACTCAAAGAAATCGCAAATTACAAGATATTTCTTGCCTTGATTTTGTTTGTAAAAGGTCGAAGAATGATCTATCAACTGGCATAAATCTAGAATTATGAACTGTAAACGACCAAAAATAATATTTTCGATGATCAAAGAAGACATTAAAAGCCCCTATTTACAGGGGGAGAAAGATACACACACATTCTCACTTGAGATTTCTAATTAACTATTTCCTAGAGCAAGAGCATATAGACTCGAGTATGCCCAACCAGGAGCCTAAAGAATCATACAAACACAAATGAGGCTCTTCGTGAAGATGTCAAGTGGGGGAAGGGGGTCTGATGACAACACTCCTATAATGTAGAAATAACTCCCTCTCAACCGCTTATAGTGTCTGCAGTAGTGGGTCCGATGTCAACTCTCAATAAGTAGTCCTCTTGTGGAATGCAATGTTTTCAATAATAAAAATAGTTACTTGGTTCTCAGTATCACTCAAACATAAAGCAATGGAGTCAAGACACCCAAGTCTTGTAGAAAATATTATAGCCATACTGTGTTTAGGGTTGGGCGGTCCCGGTCCCTAGCCATGGTCCACTTAGCACACCATTCGGTCCAAATCTCGACTGACACGGCTCGGCCTCACGCCTCGCCCACCTCCTTGGCCACGGTTCTGGGCTCCGTCTTAACTTCGGTCTCTCTGACCATGAATATGCGTATCTCGAAAAATAGATAAACATAACAACGTCCATCGATTGAAACAATTTTATAGTCAAAACCTGCACCGATGATACTTATTGACTTTGAAACAAAGAAGAAGAAAGCATAATAACATGAATATTAGCTCAGTATCTTTCACCAACTCCTTCAATCGTATCCGCTTCATCCGTTTTACCCCCACAATTTTAAGGTCATCAAAAGAGATACAGTTCCCAAAGCGTATAATTTTCCCTTTTGTACAAGCATAGACGACATCCTCAGTCTTGGATGAAGAAAAGACAAGCTCTAATGGAGAGCTTTGAAGCACAAACCGAGAGAAACTCGCATAACATTGCAAGTCATGGATTTTTCGGTACCCAATCTTACACCACCATTGTAGAGCATCAAGATAAGAACATTCAACTTGAGAGTCATGCAAATAATCAAATATTTCATCGTATATTGGCTTTTCTAATAAGATGTTTATGTTCTTCTTCATTTTACGCTTCATCAATTCAACCATCATTTTCGAAAACATTGTAGAAGTATTGATATTGCTCTACTTTTGTGAGCAATCACTTGATATTGGCTAGGGCAGGCATCAATTTAAGCAAATGCTTCAAAGTCTTTGTGATATACTCTTTCTCACCGCTTGGGATATATTCAAATTTCAAAGATAGATCTAGCATTGTAGCAATAGGAAAGATTGCTTTTACCTATGGCTCGTATTTGGCAATCAATTGATTGATGAGGAGTGGACAATATGTAAGCATGTTTTGGCAGTTGAAGAGTTGAATAGACCATACACATGGGATAATGTGGCTCATATTTGTTCGGGTTACTCTGCTGACTTCTACCTTATGGGCAAGGTAAGAGATTTTATAATAATTGGTAATTAAGTTTTCCAATATATATTATATTTTTTAAAATATTTTAAAATATTTTTTCTAGTGTGTGCCATAACTAATGATAATGCAAGCACCAACAAAAAAATGCTAAAAAATTTAGCTTCTTTTATGAAAGATTGTAACTCAATGTTAAATTGTGACCATCGTATGCCTTGGATTGCATGTACATTCTATCTCACCATTCAAAATGGAATAAAGCAATGTGATACTGAATTTGACTACATAGAGATAATGCATATTATATGGCCTATAAGCCAAATTAGACTTTCATACGTATCTCATTTCTATAAAAATAAAATTTATTCATTATTATTCTTGACGAGTAAACATAGACTTCTCCAACTACAGGAGCTATAGGAGTTAAGGCGCGACGCGTAGGAAAATGCGGAGATCTACAAAGAAAAGACCAAGGCCTTTCATGACACGAACATCAGAAGACGAACCTTTCATGTTAATGAAAAGGTTTGTTTATATAACTCTCGCCTTAAGCTTTTTCAAGGTAAGCTGCGCTCACAATGGGACGGTCCTTACGTGGTTTTGGAATCGTTTGACAACGGATCAATGCTTATTTCTGACCCTAAATCCGGCAAACAATTCAAGGTAAATGGGCCTCGTCTTAAACCTTACCTTACAGCCAATCCACCCACACTAGCAGATAAGGTAAATCTACATCTTCCCGAGATACATGAGGACGTGATAACAGTAACACCCTCATCTCATCAGTCATCGTAGCTTCATTAAGTTTTTTTCTGGCTGAAGACATTAAACTTAGCGCTATTGGGAGGCACCCCAAGATTATCTTACTATTTTATTTAGTTTTTGTTTGTAGTTTATATCAATGTACATACCATAGTTGAAGGAATTCACCTACAACAAAAAGCAAATTGGAAAAATTCCAGAGATAGGCGTCAACACGCACTAATGAGTTTTTCTAAACCTTTTTACCTCTCATTTTAATTTATAATCATTTTCATGTAATGCATGATATTCTTGCCATCTTTTATATACATAATGATTTCATTGAGGGCAATGAAAGATTTAAGTTGGGGGGTGAGGATTTAGAAAAACTCAAATTTTCAAAATTTTCAAAATTTTTAAACTTTTTACTATTTTAAAACTCCTATTTTTCAAATTTTTACCACTTTTAACACCTTAAAAGTCTTAACATTTTGAGATCCTATTCCTAGAGATGTAGAAGTGAGGGCCTCATAGCCCATGTGATTAAATTTTGAGTAATAAAGCCAAGTGATCTAGAGAAACCATGGATTCTTTTTAGTGGTTGACTTCTTCGGGGTTGGGTATCTAACGGGCACCGAGGAAAATGAGTAATCAGAGGTTGAAGTGCTATTGGATTGAAATGGAGAGATTTTGAGTGAAGTTCAAGCAAATTCCTATCTCCTACCTTACATCAGCCGAACCTGCTTGGTGTAGGAATTCCTCGCCTCCGAAATTTCTCTTAGAAGAGTGCAATGTGCCATAATCTTTTGATGAACCTATCTTTTTCCTTTAGGCATTTAGTTCCAACTTTTTCCTTACCAGTCAATTAGACACCCAAATTTCAGCTTCACTGAATATAATTATACTCCCAAGTGGTAAACATATCCACCACATTTTTCCACCATCCATCTTCTTCATAAATTCCCTTACAAATCAATATTCCTTCATAGTACACTTTAGAAATTTTGAATACTCTCTTCAAACATCAAGACTGCCTCCATATCCTTGTTTTATGCAAAGTCTTCAAATGTTATCTTCTTCTCTAAAAAGTTACAATATACACAAAGAAGAAAGAAGAGAAGAAGAAAAAGAGAAGAAAATATGAAAAAGAAGAAAAGAAGAAGACAAAAAGAAACAAGGAAAGAAAAGGAGGAGAAAATGAAAGAGAGGAATAAGAAAGTGAAAAGAAGGAGAACAATATGGGAAAACTATCTTTACCATGTAAATACCTATCTCTACTCATTACTTCCATTCCATTCCATTTTCCACATTGTTTATATCAAGTATACCACTCCACACCATCTCTACCCAATTCTGTCTATCCTTTTCTACCATCATCATCCACATCGTTTGGGAGAATAATTAGACATCAGTGGTACCTTTCTTTGTATATAATATCCAACTTGTTTATATGCTGATTTGCTTTTAACCAAGTTATTCCTTTAGAAATAGTGTCTTTTTACTCTTTCAGCTACCTTATAACGATGCATCCCAAAGTAGGAAATCCTTTTGCAATGCACTCTTTAAGCGAGAAAGAAGAGTTGAGGGGAATTCTAATGCACCAAGTAGCCTCCAAATGAGTGAAAGAGTGATGTGATAATTAGAGAAGTGAGGATTACATCTGCTCATGAGAGTGTGAGAATCTTTTCATTCCGATAGCATCAGACCTTAGATATGCTCACCTCGATTACACTTGAGTATTGACTCGACTATTAGCTGATGAGCAATACCCTAATATGCTATAAGAAAGTCAACCTAGTTATGGAATCTAGATCACCATGGTCCACACTATGATGAAAAGTAATCACACATTGATACACTTCACTTCTTTAGTTGCAGGATTAAGGGATGATAAGACTTTCTAAGGAGATTACCTAGTGAATTTCTAAGAGACTAGCAATTATTAAAGTTGGGGGGTGTGATAACATGTTATTTATGCATGAAATTACATGATTATTAATGCAATTAAAGGCATTAATCATTCCAAATATATGCGTGTTATCATATTTTAAGTATATATCTATCGTTTTGTATCATTTCATGTTATGATCTAAAAATACACCAATTTATGGATTATTATACATAATTAAACATTATAATATTTAATCCTAATTATAATTAAGATCATAATCATGTTTTGAGAATGAAAATATAAGAGAAAAGATCTTTATTAACATTTATGTATTTTTATAAAGTTATTTTATAAGATACATAAATGTATTAAATTAATTAAAATTCGTTCTCTTATTATTTTAATAATTTTACTTTTTATAATGATGAATTATTCAATTTCTGATCCAACAAAATAAATTTGACTTAATTTGGAGTTGTATTTTGAAATTTATGATTTTTACAATTTAAAGGAATTTTCTAGAATTTTTCCTGAATTTATATGAATTTATTTCGATTTTTAAAGGGTTAAATTAATTAAAATAAATGCAAAAAGAGGGTATTATTTGTGCGAGCCCACGTGGATGTGACGTGGCATGCAAGGCCACGTGGCAGCGCCACGCGGACCCGCGCGAGTGCCCGCGTGGCACTGAGGTGATGTATTACATATATATATATTTTATTACATAGGTTATAGTACATATAAGCCATCCATAGAGGACTTTGCTAACCGCATAATACGTCTCACCTTATAAACCCGAGGCATCTCTTTGTTTTCTCCGTGTGGGACTATGTTCCCCTCTTTTATCTTGATTGCAAGATACGTGGTGAGATATGGAGCGTCGGATGGAAATCACGATGAATATCGCGCATGGATGCGGTGGACCGGAGGTCCACCCGATCTAAATCAGCGCATGTGCTTCAATTCTCACTTAAGTGAGTCCATCTCAGCCTTTAATCTCGCGAGTTATAACGGCTGAGATCGCTCGTGATCGGTGGATCTTTCGACATATCATGATTGTTGGATTAAAATCTAACGGGGGATCGAATGCGACGCACCTCCTTCTTCATGCGATGAAATCGCATCTTGACCCTCCATCAGTGATCGGACGATCACCGCTTAAAAGCAAAGATTCGCCAAAGGATGCTTCATCCTGACCGTCGATCGCGAGCCGTCTCTTCATCGGACGGTCGCGCCCAAAATTACCTCTTTAAATACTGTTCTTCGTGACAGAAAGAAACGCCTTTGAATCATCGAGAAATTTGAACTGTCGAGACACCAATTCAAATGCCAATTGATTTCTTTGTGTTCTTAATGCATTTCCTCATCCAAGGGATACTTGAAATCAAAGTTTGATGGAGAGATTTGGAAGAAATCACATCTTGAACTTCAATTTCGTCTTCGAAAATGCGGAATGAAAAGCCATGCATCTGGCAATTAATTGGATCATTTCGAAGGCTATTTTGGGTTAGATTGGGTGTTTCCATCTTAATCTTTCATCATTTAGTGTTAATTTTATATTTTGATTCGTAGATTAAGTTTAATTTGAGTTTTAATTTCTCTTTTAAATCAATTTCGCGATACGAATCTTATCCTAACTTCAAACTTCGATTACTCTGCGAATTCTCATCCAAATCACCTGATTTTTGGTTCCGTGGATTCGCAATTGAGTTATCTTTCTTTATATCATAAATTTCCCAATTTCTAACCTCAATTCGTTGTCCGATTTGACCGAATTTCAAAGATATATCTCAAATTTTCCTACTTCTCTGTGGATTAGACCCTTAATTACTATTACACTCTTTAATTAAATTGATTAATTATAAAATAATAAGTTTAGGACTTTATTTTGACACTAAATTGTGTGCATTCATCAACCATACGAATTAACCACGTCAAGCACAAATTCTGGGGATGGGTGACAAGTCCACGCCCAAGTGGCTGGGCAGGAACGCGAGGGCGCGGATCTGGCCTGATGG
The DNA here is from genome assembly GCA_024174645.1 of Lemna minuta. Classification (NCBI taxonomy): domain Eukaryota; kingdom Viridiplantae; phylum Streptophyta; class Magnoliopsida; order Alismatales; family Araceae; genus Lemna; species Lemna minuta. Next base: position 1,201,212 of record CM044103.1, on the reverse strand, counting down.
GCGTCACGCGCCCGCTGGTACTATAGGCGAATCAATTAGCTGCAAGGTGAAAGAGGGAGGGTGGGGGTCAACACGTGGTCGCTGGTTTGACTGTTTGCCGCAGTGAATTCTTGCGACTTCACGGAGCGAGACAGCCAGGTGAGCGGTCGACTGAGATCCGATCGCGAGCGCGCGCGAGGGCTCTGGCGCGAGCGCAGTGGCAAGCGCATGCAGGGAATCGGAAGCAATCACGGATGCCAATGGAGGGGAGGGGAATTAGGAGAAGGCATGGATGTTCGGCGGCTGTGGAAATGAAGGGGAGGTGGTGTCAAGGGAGGGAAGACGTCGGATAGGGGCGACCGAAGCAACAGGGTGAGGTCGACCGTGGAATGGCCTGAGATCGAGGGGGAGAGGATGATGGAGCGAAAAATTAAATTTCATTGGAATTAAATTAAGGTGGGGTTGACGGAATTCGATCGAGCGACTACGGAATTCGTCAGAGCGTCGAGAGGGAAATTCGTTAGGGCATCGATCGAGTGTCGACAATGGGCTCGGGAAGAGGGAAGGATTGATCGGGGAGGATGTTTGGCTGAATGTTGGAGGGGTTCGGTGGGACGACGGGAGGTGGTGAGCGTCGGGGTCATAGGAAGGGTAGAGAAGAGGCAATGGGGAGTGTTTGAGGGAATCCAAGTAATGAAATTGGGCGGACGAGATCTCGAAAGGGATTTGCAGGCCAGCGGAAGGGAGGCATCGAATTCGTGGGGTGGGAAGAAAGAGGCGTCGGAGGGAGGGTGAGGGAGTTCAAGTGACAGAATTGGAGAGAGAGAGAGAGAGCTCTCTGGACGGAATTGGCAGGGGGAGGCAGAAGGAGGTGTCAAATTCGTGGAGTGGGACGGAAGGGGCGTCAAAGGGAGGGCGAGGGAGTTCCGGTGATGGAATTGGGGAGAGAGGGAGCCCTCTGGACAGAATTAGCAAGGGGAGGCGGAAGGGGGTGTTGCATTCTCGGAAAGGGGGAGGGAGACGACGGGGACGATTTGGCAGAAGGGCAGGAGGAGATATGGATGGGAGATTGAGCAGAATTCGGTGATGGAATTTGGCAAACATGAAAATGGAGGAGAGGGGAGAGGTCAGGCGGTCGAGCGATGGCGGAATTCGGTAATTCGCGACTCCGCCTGAACGATATTAGCAATTTGCAATTCGCGAATTTGCGAATTCGGCAGTCGCGATTCGCAAGTTGGCAATTCGCAGTTCGCGAGTTCAGCAAGTCGCGAGAGCGATTTAGCGCCCTTGGGTGTGGGGTTCTGGAAGGAAAGCGTCATGCCACAATATGGGAAAGTGGGAATGACGGAGAGAGGGGATGGTGGGGCTTGAGTGGGTGATGATGGAGCGTCGAGAATGGGAAATACAGGGTTAGACGGAAGCGGGAGCTCGGGCGTCGGGGAGGGCCGTAATCACGCGCGAAGCTAGGGCGGGAGTTGCGCAGGAGTAGGAAGAACGATAGAGAGGACGGAATGGGAAGGAGAAAGACAGGAATGATGGCGAAGGAAGGGGAATGTCGGGGCGACGGGTTGAATTCAAAGAGGCAGCGGGAGATGATCCGACGGGGAGAGGGGAGAGGGAAGGGGATGCGACGGGGAGGGGGAGGGGGAGAGACTGAGTGATGGGGAGAGGGAGCTCAGGACCGAATGCGTGAATTCAGGGTGGATTCGGCTGGGTGTCAGAGGGGAGTTGGCCGGGGAGAGGAAACTGGAGGGGAAGATCGTGGAGGGAAGCGCGGAGCTGGAGCAAGAGGTAGAGCTGGAGGAGGTCAGTGGAGGGATGGCAGTGGGGGATTGCGGTCCTGAGGCGGCGGCAACAGCGGCAGCGGCGGCGGCTTGGGGACGGCGGCGTCACGAAGGGGATTGGCGGCGAGGCGCGATGGTGGCAGCACGATGGCGTGTGGCGGCGGCGGCGACAATGGCGATGTCCTCGTGACAGGGGCAAGGAGTGGCGGCGGTCGCTGCGGCGGAGACAACGATGGTTGTTCCCCTTCCCCGGCCTTCCGTGAGCAGCCACTCGAGAGGGAGGAAACTCTTTTCTTTTCTCAAATGACAGTTAGGGTTTCTGGGGGGGTCCCTTCCCCACTTATAGAGCCCAAATTGGGCCAAGAGGGGAAAGGGCCCACTTGAGGTCCACAACCCAAAAGCCTAAATATACTCATAGAAATGAGGTTCGCAAAGAAGAAGGGATTCACGAATAGGATCCTGAAAAGGGAAGAACCCACCCGGAAGTCTAAAAGGGAGAGGGAAATAAGCGAGGACCCACTAAAACATGTGCGGGCCGATAAAGTTCAGTACGAGAAAAGAAAGATAGATCCACGCGCGTGGCTGTCGACTCCTCCGGCGCCGTGATATCGTGCCTTGGTGGTGACGGGGGTCGTACGGCACCACTATTGCTACAATTCTAGAAGGTGAAATTTGTAAATTTTGGTGTCTTCACAATCCTCTGATCATAAGCTTTCCATGATTAGGTGATTTGTCAAAATTAGATGCCATTTGACTTATGAATTGAAGGATTTTGACCAAAACCCTAACTCAAGGTCATTTTCTCTTCATTGACTTTGAAAAATCATAATAAATTCAATTGTGCTTTAAAAATTAATATCTTTATATATAAATTCTTCTGTTTCTCTCTATTTTCTAAAAATATATTTTTTGTAATATTATATCACTTTTTCTTCTCAGATTTCATAGAAAGTCATAGTAGGGTCAAAGTCAATGCTTTGACTTTGACTTTTGACTATTCTTCTTCAAAAATTTTCAAAACCCAAAAAATATTTTCTCTCATATATTAGTATTCTTTCAATTAATTATATAGTATATTTTCCTCTAAAAAACCTTAATTAGGCTTAAGTTTGATCGAGTCAACTCTTTCAATAAAAGTCAACCGTGCTCTATGTGGATTCGACCAAATCTCATCACTGTACTTGATTTTTTAGTTTTATATCATTGTGGGTTTGGAATTATATCTTTCGACTAACGATCGTGTGTTTCAACGACCGCGCTTTTCATCGATTGTCAGAAATGAAAAGGAATTATGGAAAGAGGGAAGGAGGAGAAGAATGAGAAGGGGGAATGGAGAAATGAAGGGTGTGTATTATGGAGAGGAAGTAGAAGAGGGATAGAGAGGGGAATATAGTAGATTGGTGTGTGGATTAGAGAAAATGAGTGAGAGGGGAAAATTGATAGAGGATGAGAGAGAACAAGTGGGGGAAAAATAAAACTTCACTTTTTCAAATTTCACATTATGAGAGAGAGTTTCACAAGATCCACAAAAATAGGAGAAGAGAGAAAATTGTTCTACTCTTGGAAGGGTGTTTTTTTTAAGGAATGCCACCTTTTGAGGAGAAATGTTGACCCTCTTGAAATGATGCCTTAAAAAGTTACTTGTCAAGATGTGAGGGTGCCATTTGGAAGGGTTTTAATTGGTGGAAATATATAGGTAATTTGGGTATAGTAATCGACCCTAAAATAATGGGTTCAATTTGACTTGGTCAAATAAGGATCTATGATAAAAATAACTTGAAATTTTGAAATTTAAAATTGGTTCCTATAATTTAGGGAGATGATTTGACTTGGTCAAATGGGTTCCTAAATATTAAGAAAGTGATTTGACTTGGTCAAAGGCTCAAACTTAAAGGTTTTAGGTCAAGAGTAGAGTTTGGCCAACTCAAGGGAAATATTTTAATGATTATAAGGATTAAGGGATGGCATTCCCATCTTCATGGACTTGCTCCTTGACGAGACGAAACCGCGAGGTCGTCGATTTCACAAGGTCTCGTGTCAAAATTAATTCCAAACTTACCAATTTGATGAAAATAATTCGAATTGAGGGGTATAATGGTAAATAAGGGTCGAATGCACATGGAAATAAGGAAGTTTATGATGTTTTCTTTGAAATTGATCAAATCGGACGATGAATCGATGGTAGAAATTGGGAAAATGGTATATTATGAAAGATAACTTCAAATCGCTTCCACATAATCAAGAATCATCAAAATTGATCTTGATTTCACGGAGAAATTGAAGTTTGAAGTGGGAAGAAATTTTTGAACGTGTAAGTAGCGATTTGAACAAAAAATTAAACTAAATTAACCTTGAAATCCTAATCTAAATCAAAATTAAACATTAATAGATGATAGATTAGCAAAAACCGCTTCCACTAATCCCAAATAGCGATCAAATTAACACGATTAAACTGCTTAATCGTAAAAAACGTGAAGAACGCGATGCGGAGATTCAAGCGTCTATTTCTCCTTCTCTACTCAACCAAATCTCGACTTCAAGCGCTCCGTTGATGCGAAAATGGGTGTAGGAGAGGATGGAATCGAGAGATTCGAGAAGGGAGGTGTCTAAATAGATCAATTTGCTTGATTTCTAACTCGAATGCTTACAAATCGGAAGAACATGCCTTATTTATAGGCTATTTGGGCGTAACCGTCCGATCAAAACGATCGACGAGTTACGATGGAACGGTCCATCGTGGACCGTTTCGAACATATCGCAGCTGTCGGATCTGCGATGAAGCGCTCAGATGCGATGCGTTATAAAACGCTTGCGATTGGCGCCGTTGGATCACGATCGAACGATCCGGATGCTCCCCTTGAGATTAAATCGTGGCCGTTATAACGCTTTTAAATAGCCACGTGCAGTGATGTGATCTGGTGGTCCGCGCGTCCACACGATCCACTCCTATCGCTTGGTCCATCGTTCGATCCGACGATCCACCTTCCGCCACGTGTCCTGTGCGTTTAAAACTTTGGGGAACTTAGTCCCACCTGGGTAAAATAAAAGAAATGCATCGGGTTTATAAGGTACATCAAATATATGAGTTAGCATATTTCCGATAATTGGAAGGCTTATATGTACTATAAACCGTATATATATAAATAATGCATATGTCACATCGCCGCGTAGCGCCGCGTGAGCCCGCGTGGCGCTGCCACGTGGCCCTGAGTGCCACGTCTCATCCACGTGGCCCCGTGCGAATAAACCCCCCTTTTTGCTTTATTTTAAATCATTTTAATCATTTAAAAATCGAAAATAATTCTGAAAAATCCTGAAAAATCCCTAAAAATTAGAAAATTCATAACTTTTAAAATATAACTCCAAATTAATCCAAATTTCTTTCATTTGATCCAAAATTTAATTATCTATCATTCTAAAGAGTCAAAATCAATAAATAATGAGAGTTTTACTTTCCATTTCAAAAATACATTTATTTTTTTAAAGGATTTTAACTTAAGAAAATATAAATAAATGTTTATAAAACATTTTCTCTCATTATTTTGACTTTAAAAGCATCCATAATCTCAAGTAAAGATGGGTTATTATGTTATTAATCTTTAAATCATCATATTAAACCCTAATTTAAAGTATTTTTGAGATTATAATGATTTATTGTGGAATGATAGAAAAATACATATAAATATGATAACATTCATGAAAATAAAATCATTTATGCGTTAATATGCATCAATAATCATGTTTTATCATGTTAATTTAGCATGTTATCACTCCTCTTCATGTCTTCAAAGTCTTTTGATATATACATGTCTTCGAATGATTGATTATTGAATTTTGTCGTCAAGATCAGCATGTTGTTTACTTAATATGGATGACTCTGAATCCTTGCATTTCTCCTTAAGTTGTATTTCTTTGGTGCCTCCTTGGATGCTTCTCTTGTTAAGGAAGTGTCCCCACCAGTGCGTGTGGTGGAGAAGAAATAGAAGAGGGAGGGAAAAGTTGTGGATTGGTGAGTGGATGAGAGAAAATGAGAGAGAGAGAGAGCGAGGGGAGAATTCATGGAGGATAAGAGAGAAAGGGAGGAGGAACAACCAAACTTCAAAATTTTTCAAATTTTAAATTATGAGATAGAGTTTCACAAGATCCACATAAATAGGGGAAGATAGAGAATTGTTCAATCTTTGAAAGAGTGTGTCTCTTCGACCGGTGCCCCATTTTTAGGAGAAATTTTGACCCTCTTGAAAGGATGTCTTAAAAAGTCATTTGTCAAGATATGAGGGTGACATGTGGAGGGTTTTAATCAGTGAAAATTTTAGGGTAATTTGGGTATCATAAGCTGCCCTAAAATCATCAGAAAAGAAGGTACTAAGATACAAATAACTTAAATTTTAGAAAAATAAAAATTGTTCCTATAATTTAGGAAAGATGGTTTGGCTAGGTAAAAAGAGGTTCATAAATTTAAGGGAAGTTTTTTGACTTGGTGAAAGGCTCAAAATTAACGGTTTTAGGTCAAGACTAAGATTCGGTCAAGTCAAGAGAAGTGTTTCAAAGATTCAAAGAATTAAGGGGTGGCACCCCTTATCTTCGTGGACTTGCTCCTCTTCAAGTATTCAAAGTCTTTTGTTATATACACGTCTTCCAATTAGATAATTTTAAATTTCTTGATCAAGATCAACATGTTGTTTACTTGATATGGATGACTCTTTATCCTTACTTGATCAGCAAGTTGTATTGGTTTAGTGCTTTCTTGAATGCTTCTTTTGTTGTTGAGATACCTCCACCAGTTCAAGATGAGATCACATCCCTTTAGTATAACAATAGATTGACTCAATAGAAACAATTGTTCAAGATTTATTTTCAAGGATTTGTGCTATCTTCTTCTTGATCTTGGATGCTAAAGGATCACAATTCCCAACCGTCAATGGTTATGTGCATAAAATAATTTTCAAATTTTAAAATAATTTGAAAAGGATTTGTCGGTCAATTCAATGATTATTTTATCAGTAACGAATATTTATATGAAGTTGTTCCAGAAAAATCAAAAGTAAGGCCGACAGTCATTTGCGAGTACTTAGACGTACTTGCTGGCCATCGTCACGCGGCGGAGAGCCGTTACCATCAGACGAAAAAATAATTATGGAATGGACAGCCGTCCAGCTGTCCACCGAAGCCGCCGAGACCTTATCGAGTTCTCACAGGATCAGGATTACGTCATGGCTGGCGCAATCCGTTCATCTTTCCATCCGGTCGCTGTCCAGAGAGTCAAACACACGTTAACAGTCTCCGATTTCGCCTCCGTACGGAAAAGGCTCAAGAACAAGGCTGATTAAAAACTGCGCTTTAGGGGAGTTCATGTAAATTTCCCCATCACAGAAACTAATGAGAAAAATGGGGAGCGCGGACTCTTCTCAGAGATGAACAAGTCAAAAAATGCAACTTCGGGCCACTCTCTTTGGCCCCCGTCAAACCCGTTCAACCGTCTTTTAAAACCCAGCTGCCCTTTGTGTTTTGTTGATTAGGCCTCCATTCCCATTGGTTTACTCTCTGAATGTCTACGTCTATATAACATGGAGGACGCGTATAGCGCCCTCGTTTCTTCAGCTCTCTCATATTTCGGCCTATGTGTCTGTCCGTGAGTGATCTTGAGTTTCTTCTAAGCAACCTCTTCAGGATCTTTTGAGTTCATTTCATCCTTCAATTCCTATCCTCGCCTTCTTCTTCTTCTTCTTCTTTCATGTTCAGGTCCTCTTCATCCCGGCGGCGAGCAAGATAGGAAAAAGGAGACGGTCCGCCGTCCATTAAGATGGTTAAGTTCTCCAAGGAATTGGAGGCTCATCTGATCCCCGAGTGGAAGGACGCCTACGTGGACTACAGGCAGCTCAAGAAACAACTGAAAAAGATCAAGCAAAAGCTCTCGCGGACTCCGCTCCCCGACGGCTGCGATCACATCTCCCGTGGTAGTGGTCGAGATCTTAGCCGCTCCGCCATTGTGGGTTCGGTTCGCCGCCTCGTGGTGTCTATCTCTGGACTTTCTCGCAGATCCGACAGGCATCAATCGCCAATGGGAGTGGTAATCCCAATCTCCTTGCCTTCTTTTTCTCATCATCATCTTCTTTGTATTCTATCCAATTTCGCGTCGGCACTTCGTCGTTAGGAGAAAACCGCGTACTGCCCCGATTTTCTGTTTCTCCCTCGTTATGGGTGTCTGCTTTGTCGTATACCGCCACTTGTGCCAGCATGCAACGACAAAAGAAGAAAACGAGAAGAAAACCTCCATTTATCGATGGAGACGGAATAACAGAATCGGAACCTCCCGAAGAATCGGGGCCTGCAGAAATTCCTAATAAATGAATTAAAACCGGATCCTTGCTTTTTTCTGGAATTTTTATGAACGAAGGCTGTTTTCCCTCTCGTTGTGCAGCAGAGCGACGAGGAGGATCAGTTCGAGGTGGAGCTGATAAAGTCGGGCTCGGAGGAGGCCAGGGAGTTCTTCGATCGACTTGGGCGCGAGCTAGACAAAGTCAATGACTTTTACATAGCCAAGGAGTCGGAGTTCATCGAGCGGAGCGATCTGCTCCGCAAGCAACTTCAGATACTCTCCGATTTCAGGCGCATCCTCAATGAGGACCGGCTTTGCCACCGTCTCGCCGTCGGCCATGGCGTCGTTGACTCTGTCCGCTCCACTCCTTCCCACCGTATATCTCTCTTCGCTTCTCCCAACGCAATGTCCGATAAGGAAGAAAATCTCAGGGTACTCCAAAGATTGGATTTTCATGGCAGTCTTTCTGTTTCAGAGCCGAGGAACAACGAGGCAGACGAAACTCAGAGCGAGGGCACGACGACCGATGAACTTTTGGCCGCTTTAGAGCGCAACGGGATAACTCTAGTGCCGACGGGGCAGGGAGGGAAGGGAAAGACGGACGGGAAGCTTAAGGCGGCGAATATAAGGATCGATATTCCCGCGACGAATGCCTCTCGGACGATCTCCGCCGTCACTCACATGATCTGGGAGGATCTAGTGAACACCCCCAGCAAAAAAGGTTCTGGAGGTGACTACATCAACCGAAAGCAGATCCGACGGGCAGAAAATATCATCAGGGGAGCCTTCGTGGAGCTGTACAGAGGGTTAGGCCTTCTAAAGGCTTACAGGTACGTGTTTTTTCATTTTGTATAAGATCTCCTGATACGAAATCCATTTATGGTCGCTTTTGCTCCCGGAAATCTAAAGTCTCTCCGATTTCTGAATTGTACAGCTCCTTGAACTTGGTCGCGTTCTCTAAGATTCTGAAGAAATTCGACAAGGTGCGGAACCTGTCCATTTCCTTCTTCTTCCTCACTGTCTACTCTCTCTCACACACACACATACTTCGACGAATAGAAAACTCCCTGTTCTCGTGACGCCAGCACGTGGTTTCCGTTCATGTTGCGTTTCTTGATGTTAATGAAAAATCGAAAAAGACTCTAAATTTGTGTGGTCTCTGGCTAAATTTGGGGTTCTAGCTCGCGGATTTTCTTCGAATGGCTCCGAGAGAAATACCTAAATTGTCCATAGACTTTGGTCAAATCATTTGCTTAATTCTTTCTTTGTCATCTCTTGCACGATTTGCTGACGTGTGTTCTCGTGGGCAGGTGTCAAAGCAGCACGCATCGGCGAGTTACATGAAGGTGGTGAAGAGATCCCACTTCGTCACCTCCAACAAGGTAAACCTGTGCCACCTTTTTAATAAGACGGCTAGCATTGGGAAATTACATTCGTGCGATCTCAATTCTCAGTGTCTCTCTCCCTCTCTCACTGTGTTTTATCGATAAAAATTCCTTGCAGATTCTGCGGGCGGCGGACGAGGTGGAGTCCGTTTTCACTGAGCACTTCTCTGATGGAGACCATAAAAGGGCCATGAAACTCCTCCGACCCCGCCAGCCCCTGGAGTCCCATATTGTCACCTTCTTCGTAGGTAAATCCTTTCTCTTCGTCTGAGAGAGAAACTTAAATACGAAGACGAAAATCTCTTGTCTTTCGGCATAAACAAACGCTCTTCAGTTCTGAGACGTGATTTCCATGTTTTTCCAGGCTTATTCACCGGCAGCTTTGTCACGCTATTTTGCGTCTACGCAGTTCTTGCTCACCTGACGGGGATTTTTTACGATTCCAAATCTTCTCTCGATCCCGACTACGTGGAAACAGTCTACCCCATCCTCAGGTGACACCCCATTTTTATTTCTTACAGAAGATCGAGAGAGGGAGAGAGAATGACGATTATTGATAAACAGCAAATGTTTCTTGTCTGCAGCGTATTCGCTCTGATAAGCCTCCATATATTTCTTCACGGGTGCAATCTGCTGGCGTGGAGAAGCACGCGAATAAATCACAACTTCATATTCGAGTTCTCACCAAAGACGGCATTAAAACATACAGACGCGTTCCTGATCTGCACCGGCATTATGACCACCGTCATTGGAGGCCTCGTTGCCCATTTGATCCTGCTCAAATTTTCAGTGGCCATGCCCCGCCACCCTCTCCTCGCCGTTCCCTGCATCCTTCTCATGGTGAGAGATCCTTCATCATAATCACTGCTACATCAAATGATAGGTCAGCAACATCATCATCACCAAATACCGTTTCTTCCCAATTTTTTTAGCTATTCAGTGCGATTCTCCTCTGTCCGTTCAACATTTTTTACCGCTCTACCCGGTTATGCTTACTGACAATCCTGCGCAACATCGCCTTGGCGCCGTTCTACAAGGTAATTTTTCACTCTTCCCTTGACAGATCGTAATTCTCAGAGGTCTCGTTTCTGATGTTCAAAACTTTCAATAATGCAGGTAGTCATGGCTGATTTCTTCATGGCCGACCAACTAAGTAGTCAGGTCAAACTCTTAACCTTTAAACCAATCCATCCACCAATCAATTTCTTTATCTATCTCTGAATCCTCATCTCATATCAATGGCTGAATGCAGATCCCTTTGCTAAGACACTTGGAGTTCACAATCTGCTACTACACGGCGAGCAGCTTGAGATCCAACCCCCACGAATTCTGCACTGTCAACTCCCGGTTCAGGATCGTCTCCTACGTCGTTTCCTTTCTACCCTACTACTGGCGTACTCTCCAGGTACTTGATCCCCCTATCGAAACCCTAATCTGTCCAGACTGCAATAATATCACCATAATATTCTTACAACGTTTATACCTTCGATCTTCTGTTTTAAAGTGTATTAGGAGGTACTTGGAGGAAGGATACTATCCGGAACAATTGGGTAACGCTGGAAAGTACATCTCCGCCATGATCGCGGCTGCGGCGAGGATCAAGTACGCGATGACGCCGACGCCGTTTTGGCTCGCCGCCGTCATCGTCGCCTCCGCCGTCGCCACGCTTTATCAGCTCTACTGGGACTTCGTCAAAGACTGGGGCTTCTTCAGCTCCGGCTCTAAGAACACCTTCCTCAGGAACGATCTTGTTCTCCGGCATAAGAGCATTTACTACGTCTCGATTGTGAGTACTCTCTTTTGTGTATGAATATCGTTGTATCTCTCTCTGTCTCTATGAATCTCTGAGTCTCTTTCAATCCAGGTTGTGAATTTGGTGCTGAGGCTGGCCTGGGTGGTGACCGTGATGCGTCTCAATCTGGGGAGGCTGCACAACCGAATGGTTGACTTTCTCCTCGCTTCTCTCGAGGTCATCCGACGAGGCCAGTGGAATTATTACAGGTATTGAACGTTTGACTTTTCTGCTCTGGACATCAATCTTCGTGGGTTTGACCTTATCCAACTATTTGTCAGGATGGAGAACGAGCATCTGAACAACGTAGGAAAGTTCCGGGCAGTGAAGATAGTACCGTTGCCGTTCCACGGCATTGACTAGTGTTTGGCCCCGAAGCAATGGACAAGCAGCCAGGAAGACGAATCCCTTTTTGGACCATCATGTAGTCGGCGCTGACCAGCGAACTGCTGGATTTCAAGATGTGGGAAGAAGAAGAGAGGGGCAGGGCGACGGGAGGAGCCCGCCGCGCTGTGGGGGCGAAAACCGATATAATCTATAAACCCAAAGGATATCCCAAGAACTAGTAAGTTCTAGGGATAGATGGATTCGAGAGAGAGAGGGCAGGAGATTCCTTGTCCGGCAACTTTGTTCGGAGTAGCATTCTGTTCTTGGAATGAAGAACGATTCCAAATTTCGAATTTCCTAACTTCTTCTCATATTTAATCCATTTAAACCAGATAAAAGTTATTATCTGATTTATTTGAACCTGACTCGCATTCACAAATTGATTTCTGAGCATTTTCTCTTTTTTAGAGTCTTATGATGGATGAATAGATTGTTGCACACTTTTAGTTCTCTCATTTTAATGAGAGTTTCATTCTTTTCCTTCAATATTTTGATGACGAATGATCCCCATAGTATGGCATCTCTAATGGCATTGAAAGGATGACACCTTTACAAACAAGTTTGCAATAGTGAGGCGTGAAGATGGTGCAATCAAGATATGCGGTGGCCAAATAGTTGACACATTTATGGATGTTGATGGTGGGATTGTGGTGCAAAATAATTGAGTAGAAGAATAAGAATTGTTGTTTTCATTGCATTGTATGATGAACTCTCATACCAACTAGGCGAATAGAATCAAATTTTCAGAAATTTGAAAGTTTTTTAGAAATTGCATTGATTATAGATAAGTATGAGATTTAATGCCCTTGGAAATAGAAACCATTTTTAACCGAACAGGCAAAGGGTATTTGTCAAAGACATAGCATGAGGATATAGCAAGATTAGTTTCGTAATTCTTTTTGTTTTAATCATTGTTTGTATTTTTTTCTTCTAGTATTTTTAATTGAAACGCCAACTAATTTGGGCCCAAATGCTAAGAATCATGTGCTTGTTTACGTTTAAATAGGAGGGGGTGGCTCATTAATGAAAACCCCCACCCCCACCCCTCCCCCACTATATTCATAAGTAGTTATGACCACCTCTTGTAGGGAGAATTTGAAATGTTTAATTGAATCCCAACTAATAATAGATGAATTACACATTTGATTTCCTTGGAAAATAGAGGGCATTTTTTTATAAAAAAAGCAAGGGCGAATTGTCAAAGCCATAGCATGAAGATGGAGAGCAGTATTGGTTTGGTAACATTTTTACCTTCTAATTATTCTTAGGATTTTTTTGTCTTTATTACTTATTAAGTAGGGAAGGAGATTTGACTTTCATTATGCGTTGATTGACAATAGCTGGTTTGAAATTCAATATGAATATCTGTGATATCCAAAACCCCAATAACTGGGAACGATATTGATTACAGTACCAAATATCAATATCATTAATTTATGAGGATGGTTGCAGTACTCAATATAAGTTTGATGTGGCATTTGCATTTTTTAGTTCTAGTATTGGATATTAGTAATGGTACCAAATATCATTATAAGAACTAGTATCAATAATGGAATATCATAAAATTTTTGTTGCCTAAAAGGAGAGTTTTAGAGCATAGAGGCTTGAATAGTTTCCAATGAGAGGAAAAGAGGATCTTTGATAAGAGAAATTTTTAGAGAGGAGATAGATTGGGTGAGAGCCTTAATATCTCTCCTAGTCCTATTGTTGCTCACCTCTACATTGAGTAGTGGTGCACCAATTTGCACTTTGAAAGGGAGTAATGAGTTAGCAATTAAGTGTTGGGATTTGAGGCTTGATAAGCTCTCAACATTTTAATAAGAACATTAAATGTATCAAAAGATATTAAATCGAAATATTCAAAACGATAAGACTTCAATAATGGGTGATCTTATCATATAATAGGATCAAAATACATAGAGGGTTCATTAAAGGAATTCATCAAGTTTTTTAAGTGTCTTGCCTCAAGTGGTATCCACATGATCACTAGACCATTGTATCTCCTCTTCAATACTCATCACGAAGAGATAAAGAGAAGAAAGGAAAGAATATCTAACAAGGTACTCTTAGGTGTGATTATTTTTTTCTTTTTTGTATACATTGGTGATACTTATTGTGTAGCCTATAAGAAAATCACACTTACATGTTTCACTCATATTTATATAAAAAAATTATTCATTGGTATTCTTACACGATATTTATAATAAAGTTTATGAGCATATATAATGATTAAGTGAATTATAATCTTATCTATATACATAATAGAAAACGTTTTTACCTTTGGCGAAGCTCTTTTTTCTTCCGTTCTTACCCCTGCTTATAGCTAGATGAATTTGAATGATACCTTATTATTATGAATTTCAACCATACCTTATACCCACGATTTCTTCTTTTCTCTCTCCCCGACTTTCTCTCTCCCCGACCTTCTCTCTCCCCGACTTTCTCTCTCCCCGACCTTCTCTCTCCCCGACTTTCTCTCTCCCCGACTTTCTCTCTTTCTTTTCCTCTCTCCCCGACCTCCTGAAGAAGCAGCTCCTCGCAACCTCTCCTCTCTCCCCGATTTCTCCTGAAGAAGGTAGGTTTCTTACTCTCTCTCTCTCTCTCTCTCTCTCTCTCTCTCTCATTTTTTTCATTTCGTGTTTCCGAGGTTTCCGATTCCGATTTTTGATTTCGATTTCCGATTGCGTGTTTTCGATTTCCTATTTTGATTTTCGATTTTCGATTTTCGATTTCCTATTTTGATTTTCGATTTTCGATTTCCTATTTTCATTTTTGATTTCGATTTTGATATTTTCGTGTTTTCGATGTGTTTTCGTGATTTCGATTTGATTTTCGTTTTTTCATTTTTTCGTGTTTCGGAGGTTTCCGATTCCGATTCCGATCGTTTTTTCGGTTTTCAGATCGAGTGTTTTCGTGATTTCGATTTGATTTTCGTTTTCTCATTTTTTTCGTGTTTCGGAGGTTTCCGATTCCGATTCCGATCGTTTTTCGGTTTTCGAGATCGAGTGAAATTTTTGAAAAAAATCTAAGAAACTCGATTTTCGATTCTCTCTTTCGTTTTTTGTTTTTGGAGTTTCTCTTGCCGATTCTCGATTTCTCGCCGGAAAACAGACCGTAGGCTTTGAAAACAGCATCGATGGCTAGGCGTTGACCACAAATCTTCTCCCACGGAAGTAACCATAGAAGAGGCTGTGGAGACGGGAATGAGCCGTCTTCAGCTTGAGATGCCATGTACCCTGAGAGTGCCGATCATTCCACGGTCAACGGTCCTACAGACTCGGAAACAGAGAAGAGACAACAGAGAAGTTGCCGTAACCGCCGTGAATTCTCACGGGATCAACGTTATCACCGGAGGGAAATTAGTCGTCGATTCTTCGAAACGAACGAGAGCATTTCTGAGAAAGACATTTTCCCTGACATTTTTCGTTCCGCCACTGTCGTTCCTCACATTATAATTGGATCAAGGGTTCTTCAAAGATTCCATGGATTTGTTTCCTCGGGTCGAGGGTTTTCTTAAGGATGGATTTTCTGGATTTTCTTTTATTAAGACTTTGACGTAGGATGCTTCAATGCGAAAAGATCGTTTGTACCCCGTGCTAAAAAAATTCTTTATCTTTATGATTCATGAATATTTACAAAGAGAATCCAGATATTCATGCTGTGCCGCCTTAGGGTTCTATGAAGTCCACGATTTTGACCCATTATTCTGATCATGATTTTACATTTATTCGCTTACATTCTAATAGAGTCCAGGTTTTTCAACGATTCTAAGTTTTTTTTCACAGAGTATGGTTTGTTTTTCAAAGATGTTTTTTCGGGTTCTATTTTTTATAATTAGGTGTAGGATATTGAATGGGAAAAAGATTATTCTGATCTTTGAATTATATGCAATTTTTGATCCCTAATAATTTTCATCTTGGAATTCTTTACACATTTGGGTTCTATGCGATTCTTTCTCTTTTAACTTTATTCTGATCACACAAGGATTTTTGTTTTTCCAATTTCTTTCTGATTTCGGTTTTTAAATTTCAGTTTTTAAATTTTTCGTTTTTCTAATTTCGGTTTTTTAATTTCAGTTTTTAAATTTTTCGTTTTATTTCGGTTTCTTTCTGATTTTCGTTTCTCTTCATTTCCGTTTCTGTTTTCGATTTTGGTTTCTCTTTCCGATTTTCCTATTTTTTGTTTTCCGTTTTATTGATTTTTATTTATTTTACTATCCTTTTCTCTGATTTCCGTTTTATTGATTTTCGTTTTTATGATTTTTGTTTTTCGAATATCTTTCCTTTTTCGATTTCTGATTTTTAAATTTCGGTTTTTAAATTTTGGTTTTTAAATTTTTCGTTTTATTGATTTCCATTTTTTAGAATCCATTTCTCTTTCCGATTTCGGTTTCCAATTTTTAAATTTCCATTTTTAAATTTCAGTTTTTAAATTTTTCGTTAAAACAGAAATTTAAGTATGCATTGTGGCCACATTCTTAGAAATACAATGTGGGTATGATTTAGAAATGCAATGTGAGTTTCGTATTCAATTTAGAGTTTCGTTTTTATGATTTCTACTTCTCTTCATTTTCGTATTTCCTATTTCATATTTCCGATTTCGATTTCCGACTTCGTACTCAGATCGAGTACCCGATTTTTGATTTCTGATTTTTTTGTTTTGTGAATTCCGATTTTTGATTTCGATTTCCGATTTCGTACTCAGATCGAGTACCCAATTTCTGATTTTCGATTTTTTGATTTTTCGAATTCTGATATACATTTCATTTCTGCTACTCGATTTCCGTTTCCGATTTCGTATTTTGATTTTTCGTATTTTGAGTTTCGTTTTTATGATTTTTGTTTCTCTTGATTTTCGTATTTCCGTTTTCGTATTTCCGATTTCGATTTCTGATTTCGTACTCAGATCGAGTACTTGATTTCTGATTTCTGAATTCCGATTTTCTGATTTTCCGAATTCCGATTTCCATTTCATTTTTGCTACTCGATTTTCGTTTTTCATTTTGTATTTTGATTTTTCGTATTTCTCTCTCTCTCTCTCTCTCTCTCTCTCTCTCTCGCTCTCTCAGAATTTCTTCATCAGAAGCTCTCGCGCTCTCTCAGAACCTTTGACAGCCTCTGCTTCTTCATCGACGCAGGTAAACACTGATTGATATTTAAAATGTATACCATACCTCTTTCATATCATTTTATGCAGGACTTCCGTACGAAGTAAAGCGAAGGCAGTTTCCCATTCGCCTTGCATACGCAATGACCATCAACAAAAAGCCAAGGGCAAACTTTGCGACATGTTGGAATCGCATTGAATATCGATGCCTTCTCACACGGCCAACTTTACGTAGCATTCTCAAGAGCTACTTCACCACAACATGTTCACGTTCTTCTAGGTGACAACCAATTTGGTAAAGCGGATGTCATGCGCAATGTAGTGTACACTGAAGCTCTCACTGGTTCCTCCAATGGTTAAAAGGATATTGTGAGTCTGTGAAGGATAGAATTCTTATTCACTATGTGCCCTCATTTCTTCTCCTTCTTATTAATTCTCATCGAGTTTGTATTATCTTTGAGGCAGGGACCACGACCCATTGGAGATAAGATCCAAGGTCGGGAATGAATCATGTTAAAGGTTCTCTCACAGAAGGTCTCTCCAAGCATTCTGGTATTACGACAAAGGAGAAGGTGATTGAATAAACTATCGTGTTATTCATGCGGTTAAAATCTGATTTATTTTTTAGGTTTTAATGAATATAGTAGAATCATCCTGCCAGCTTTTTAACAAATGAACATTTTTTTAGGCCGCCTGCCGAGCGGGAGCAGCTTGCGTGGCGCCGTCATTGTGACGAGGCAAATGGCGGCATCATTGTCGACCGGCGCGGCTAAAGGCTGCAGCGTGCGCCGTTGCAGCCGGCTGAAGACGGCGGCGGAGGTGGCAGCGCAAACAATGACCCGATTGATTGAATAAACTATCGTGTTATTCATGCGGTTAAAAATCTGATTTATTTTTTTAGGTTTTTAATGAATATAGTAGAATCATCCCACGCCAGTAACAAATGAACATTTTTAGGCGCTGCTGCCGAGCGGGAGCAGATTGCGTGGCGCCGTCATTGTGACGAGGCAAATGGCGGCATCATTGTCGATCCAGCGGCTAAAGGCTGCAGCGTGGCGCCGTTGCAGTGGCTGAAGACGGCGGCGGAGGTGGCAGCGCAAACAATGACCCAATTGATTGAATAAACTATCGTGTTATTCATGCGGTTAAAGTCTAATTTATTTTTTAGGTTGTAATGAATATAGTAGAATCATCCTGCCAGTTTTTTTAACAAATGAACATTTCTTTAGGCCGCTGCTACCGAGCGTAAGCGGCTGCGTGATGATCCCAACGATGGTGGCTAACGAGATCGTCAGCAGCCACCAACCTCCCTTCTAGACGCCGCCTGCCGCGAGACGAGGCAGATGGCGGCATCATTGACGACCGACGCGCCTAAATGCTGCAGCGCGGGGCCAAATCGTAAGGGCTCAAGGCGGCGGCGGAGGAAGCAGCGCGGACGACAACCCGATTTATCCCATCAACTATCGTGTTAATCATGCGGTTTAACTATTAATCATGCGGTTTCCTATTTCGTTACACGTTTCAGCTGAACAAAGCAAAAATCTATTCATCTCCCGATCTGTTTCAGATCGGGTAGACACTAGTCTTATATTACATAATATATTACATAACAGAATAGGTTTTTCCTATGGTGAAGCTCTTTTTTCTTCCGTTTTTACCCCTCTGGAGCTTATATATACATTATTATACGAATTTTAATGATGGTTACATTAGTATATACCCATATCTTTCTCTCTTATTTTCTCTCTCCCTCACTCTTTCTTTTTCTCTCTCCCCGACTTTCTCTCTCCTCGCAACCTCCTCAAGAAGAAGGTCCTCGCAACCTCCTGAAGAAGAAGGTAGGTCTCTCTCTCTCTCTCTCCCAAGAACACCGATTTCCGATTTCGTTTTCCGTTGCTTTCCGATTTCGTCTTTTGGTCTCGATTTCGTATTTTCGATTTTCGTTTTTCGTTTTCCCGATTTTCCGGTTTTCGTTTTTCCGATTTCATTTTTTCCCATTTTGTTTTCCGATTTTCCCGTTTTCCGATTCCGATTTTGACTTTTCATTTTTCGTTTTTCCCGATTTTCCCAATTTTCCGGTTTTCGTTTTTCGATTTCGTTTTTTCCATTTTGTTTTCCGATTTTCCAGTTTTTTGATTCTGATTTGGATTCCGATTTCGATTTCCGTTGCTTTCTGATTTTGTTTTTCGTTTTTTGGTCTCGATTTCGTATCTTCGATTTAAGCGTCATTTTTGTTTCGCATTGAATTGTCCTGGCTCAGTGTAATTACTATGGTTTCTTCGGTAGCTTATGGGACCATAGTTCCCACTAGAAATTTCGTGGCTAGAAATGCGAAAAACCCAGATGGAGAGAAACCACTGGTGTCCGGCGCGAATTGATCTCGAGAGAGCTAGCGGAAGCGACCAAGGAGTTTACTCGGTTGAATATCGGAGAAGGTGGATTCGGGAGCGTCTTCGGGGGTAGCTCTTTACAAAAAGATGAGGGATCTCCTCTCCGAAGCGTAGATGGAGAGATCCAGAGCTCGGGAGGAGCTGCGGGAGATGAAATCCAAGCACGAGGAAGCCATCACGAAACGTAAGATCGCCCAGAAAACTCGGGACGCAGACGAAAAAAATGCGGCTCGAGTCACGCAGACGACGCCATGAAGATCACGGAGATCAATGCTCGAGAAGGTCGAGATTCTTGCCTCCGAGGTTGGGCATTTAAAACTTGAGCTCTCGGGAAGCTAAAAGGGAAATAGAATTTGCATTCGGGAGTCTCGTTGAGTGTGAGAGATCTTCTTGAAGTAGGTAGAGGAGTCCGAAAACCGGATAAAAAAATTCGAAGGGAAAGTAGGGCTGATGGAGTTGGAGATTGTGAGGAAGAGAGAGGAGAGAGAAGAGACAAAGATCTAGGTATGTTACGTGAGAGAGAAAGTGGGGGGAGATGGAGGCGGGAGATTAAGCGAGAGAAAGAAGAGAGAGAAGAGGTGGAGACCCGGGTCAATTTCAGAGAGAGAAGGTGGGAGAGATGGAGGCCGAGGTGAGGAGAGAGGAAGAAGAGAGAGAAGAGTCCGAGACTCAGGCCAGTCTCTTGAGAGAGAAACTGGGGTCCAAGATTATGCGAGAGAAAGAAGAGAGAGAAGAATTGGAGAAGGAACTTTGAGAGATTATGAGGTTTTTAGATTCGATAAAGAACGAAACTCGGAGCGGAGAGTCGAGACTTTCACTTCCTCCTCTCCGCCCTCCTCTCTCTCTCTTCTTTGAGAGATTATGAGGGAGAGAGAGGGGGAGGGCGGGAGAGAGAACTCTCGCGGCGGAAATTATTTCCGTCGCGAGAGAGGAAGAAGAGAGAGAGATCGAGGTGGGGGGAGAGAGAGGGCGAGCGGGGAGAGAGGGGAGACGGAGGGAAGGCGCGGAGACAGAAGGAGGGAGGGAGGAGAGGGAGGGAGGGCGGGAGACGAAGGGAGGGAGGGGAGGAGAGGGAGGGAGGGCGGGAGACAGAAGGAGGGGAGGGAGGACGGGAGGAGAGAAGCAGGGAGAGCGGGAGAGAGGTAGGAAGGGACGTCGGGAGAGATAGAGGGAGGGAGGGAGGGAGACGGAGGGAGGGCGGGAGA
Source organism: Lemna minuta (assembly GCA_024174645.1). NCBI lineage: Eukaryota > Viridiplantae > Streptophyta > Magnoliopsida > Alismatales > Araceae > Lemna > Lemna minuta. The sequence goes on along the minus strand of CM044103.1, from coordinate 1,180,865 downwards.
GAGAAGGAGGGAGGGAGGGAGACGAAGGGAGGGCGGGAGAGAGAAGGAGGGAGGAAGGAGAGGGAGGGAGGGCGTGAGAGAGAGCGAGGGAGGGAAGGCGGAAGAGAGAGAGCGAGGGAGGGAGGGCGAGAGCGAGAGAGAGAGAGAGAGAGAGAACTCTCGCGGCGGAAATTATTTCCGTCTGCGAGAGAGGAAGAAGAGAGAGAGATCGAGGTGGGGGAGAGAGGGCGAGCGGGAGAGAGGGCGACTGGAGGGAAGGCGGGAGACAGAAGGAGGGAGGGAGGAGAGGGAGGGAGGGCGGGAGACGAAGGAGGGAGGGAGGATGGGAGGAGAGAAGGAGGGAGAGCGAGAGAGAGAGAGGTAGGGAGGGACGTCGGGAGAGATTGAGGGAGGGAGTGAGGGAGACTGAGGGAGGGCGGGAGAGAGAAGGAGGGAGGGAGGGAGACGAAGGGAGGGGTGGGAGAGAGAAGGAGGGAGGAAGGAGAGGGAGGGAGGGCGGGAGAGAGAGCGAGGGAGGGAAGCGGAAGAGAGAGAGCGAGGGAGGGAGGGCGAGAGAGAGAGAGAGAGAGAGGGGGAGGGCGGAGAGAGAGAACTCGCGGCGGAAATTATTTCCGTCCCGAGAGAGGAAGAAGAGAGAGAGATCGAGGGACAGAGAGAAGAAGGGAGCGAGAGGGAAGAGGAGACAAAGATGAAGAAGGAGAAGAGAGAGAGAGAGAGTTCGCGGGAGAGAGAGAGGAAGGGCGCAGAAGACATACAAAGAGAGAGAGGTTACTGGGAGAGAGAGGAAGAGGACAAAGGAGACGCCGAGGGAGAGAGAGAAGATGAGAGAGATAAGAGAGAGGGAGAGGAGACGTCCGGAGAGAGGAGTGGCGCGGGAGAACTCCTCTCTCCTTCGTGGGAGAGAAGAAAGCGAAGCTGCGATCGAGGGGCATGAAGGCTGTTATTATCTTATGTTATATCTATATCTTATATTACCTGATCTTATATTCTTATATCGTATCCCCCCCTCTCTCTCCCGCTCTCCCGATCTGAAGGGCTGTCGTTTCTTTGCATCAACCTAGAAAAAAATACTTTTCATCTCCCGATCTGTTTCAGATCGGGTAGATACTAGTGAGATCATAATATAATAATCACTTATCTCCGAACACATGCTCTAAGCATTCCTATTTGAGGGATATTCAAGAAGGACTTCAAAATATGCAAAAATAATAACTCTATTTGATCTGACTCATATGATTCGTATAGTTGATCCAATTGTCATATGTGTGGAGACACCAAGGATAGATGGTATGTAATCTTTGGAGAAAGATTTTTCTAAATTGATCTATAGAAATCCGTAAATAATATTATACCTAACTATCAATCCTATTAATTTATGTCAAAATTGTGTGTGTTCCTTTGACCTAAGACACTAACCCTTTTTAGATGTATAATCATGTTTTGACTATAACTTGAGAATCTCTTATCATGAGGACCTCTATAATATGATATATTGGATATGACATGAAAGGCCTCCAAGGTGATTAGATAGGTGAGGAGATATCATTTGCCCTCGATATAATAAGAGATTGACTTGATGAATTAGATGTATTTAAATCTTTGGCCAAAGCAATATAGCTATCAGAAATTGTGTTCTCAATTATTTTCTTTGCACATGTCAATGGATGTTTGATGAAACGAATTTTGCAAGGTCATTGAAAACACATCGACACGAGTCAAAATAAATTCCAAACTCACCAATTTAATGAAATAATCACGAATTAGATAGTATAGTGGTGAATAAGGGTCGAATCCATGATACATTGAGATAGTTTCAATGTATTCTTTGAAATTTAATCAAATGAGACAATAAAATGAGGTGAGAAATGAGGGGATTTTGATATAAACTGGAAAGAGAACTCGAAGGTGAATCCACGAAATAAAAAATCATTAAAATTTAGATCAAGATTAGCGAGAAATCGACGAGCGAATCAGAGAGAAATTTCTAAATGAAAAGATAGCTAAACACCAAAATTAAAATTGAAAATTAACTAAATTTACAATTTGAAATTGAAATCTAATGTTATAGGAAGAAAGATTAGGACGAAAACACAAATTTCTAACACAAGAAAGCGCTCGAATTGATCTAATTTCTTGTTGGATCAAAGGCTTTTCATTCTACGAATTTGAAGACGATCGTTGGCATTCAAGAATCGATTTCTCCCTATTCTATCAACGAAATCTCACTTTCAAAACACTCCGTGGACACGGAAAATTAATCAAGAAGATGATTGGAAGTAAGAGATTCAAGGATTGTAATGTCTAGACAGTTCGATCACTCGAAAAACCCAGGAATAATTTATCTTCAAAGAACATCTCAATTTGATAGGGATATTTGGGCGTAACCATTGGATTTAACATTTAATCTTCGAACAATGGCTCTATTGAAATGCATGAGTGCAAATTTTTGCGCTTAAATTGCGTTCGATCGAAGATGAACCGGGCGAGATTTCGCCACGTCATGGGTGAAGAGAAAACACATGAAATGTCATCCATCTAATCTTGATATAATGCTCTAGATGAATTTTGTCAGTTTTAATCTCAGCCGTTATAACTCCTTAGATGAACGGCTGAGATTAAATCATTTTAAAATGATTCACCGACGAACCAAAGTGCGCTACGTACCCCTTCACTTAAGTGATGATGGACGATCAAGATTAATTCGCGCGATTGAACGCTTTCACATGATGCCACGTCACCTGCGCACATAAAAACATAAAAATAGTCCCACAAGACAAAAATAAAGGTGATTCGACATGTATTTAAAGGATGCGCATTATGGAGAGATAGCATTATCCTGAATAGGGAAGCTTAATCTCTGAATTGACACTCACGCACACGTGCGCACACACACGCGCGCCCACTCACATGCGTGCGCCATGTGACACAGCCATTTTGTCTACGCCACATCAGCTGCCAAGTCAGCACGCAATATAAAAAATATGTTTTTAATTAATTTAATTCTAAATAAATCAAATTAAATTCATAAAAAAATATAAATATTCTAAAAAAATCCCTAAAAATTAGAAAATTCATAACTTTTAAAATATAACTTCAAATTAATCCAAATTTATTTTTGTTGGATCAAAAATTAAATTTTCTATCATTCTAAAACATTTAAATAAAATAAATAAAAATAGAATAAATTTTATTTCAAAAATATACTCATTTCTTTTAGAATTTAAAACTTAAAAAATAAATGAGTATATAAAAAGTGATTTCTCTTATTATTTAGCATGAAACCTAATTATAATCTCAAATAAAAATAGGGATAATCTAATCTTAAAATATTTATCTTTAATGTATCATAATTATCCCTAAATTAGTACATTTTGATATTCTAACTTATTTTCATAGAATGATAGATAAACACTAAAAAATATGATAGCATGCATTAGAATGGAATGTTTTATGCTTTAATTTGCATTAATAATCATATAGTTTCATGTATAATTTACATGTTATCGATATTGTTATATATAAAAATAATTTTAAGGATTTTTTCAAAAAAATGTATACATTCATAGTCTACAAATAAGGGAAGGATGACCATATCTAAGGGTACTCATGCAAACATTAGTGGAAACTCTCCCCTTTCTTCTCATTCTCTCTTGAGGAAGAGTTTCAAGAGGATATCTAACTACTCAAACATCATATGGATAACGCTAGGGTTCAACGGTCCCAGTCCGGTCCAGTTTTTGGCACAATAATCGGTCTAAACCTTAATTCGGTCTCGGTCTCAGTCTAAGTCTACCTCGGTCACGGTTCGGTTCGGTCTTAATTTCGGTCTCAAATTTTCAAATGTAACAAATTTTCAAATATCAAAAACTAGTTTCAAATGTCAAAAAATTTCCCACCTAGAAGTTTAATTAACTGGCCGAATGAACTTGTAAATTTCAATATGAAACTTTTCCAAGTGATTCCATAACTTGATCGTGCTACTGCTTTTATCCCTCTTCACTTTTACCTCTTTTGATGAGGTGGCTGCCTTACAGATTTTGCAAAGATACTCATCGTTTGTGATCTTCATAAAATGCTCCAAGGCTGGCGAGACTTTTTTTCTTTGTGATGAGCTCATGTTAGTAGCATTTGTAGAAACAAATGTGGATGTCTCGGTTGATTCAATCTGAAAGAAAACAATGCAAAAATTTTTAGGCTACTATCATCTATTTTTAGAGATATATTTCAAAGTAAAATATACCTCGTCTCCAGTGGATTCTTAAAAATCCCAATAGGGCGGTGGTTTAACCTAAGAGTGGGGGTGAATTAGGTTATGTGTAAATTTTAATTATTATTATCTACTTTTTCTGTTTACTATGATTCGTTGGTTAATCACTCACTTCTTGTCCTCTCGATGCACCCGATATTATTATACTGGTTGGGGGACCTAATGTCCCTTAATCCAATCCCGAGTACTATAGACTCGGAGCCTCCTCCTCACCAAATGAAACCTAATCCTCTCACCACTCAAAGGGTGAAGGACAATGTTCAAATACAAGGTTTTAGATTTGCCCCCTACGGCAAACCTAGCACTCACCTTTACCTGTCCCTACGGCACTACCCACTAGGCCTCGACCTCCTCGGCTCCTGGACGTCCTGACTTCCTTAGGCAGATCTCCACGCAATTGCTCATCCCTTCACACCCTATCGTGCCTCTTCTACTAATGCCGCCGACCACCAGTAAATTGAGACATCTTCTGGCTTCACTCGGTCTTCCCGCTCCCCAAGTATAGACTCCTTCTCGTCTCAACGAATGAGACGCTCCTGTCTTGTGCGTGTGTGTGAATCTAAAATGGGGTGTCTGACTGCTGCTACCTAAAAGGTAAATCTACTGACTAGGGATGACTTTTCTGTCAAATGTTGACTTACTGCTAAAAATTGACTTTATCTGACAACAGTTGACTTTCTTGACTTATGTTGACTCAGGTTGACTTTTGACCTAGAGTTGACTTCTATTGACTCATGTTGACTTTTGACCTAGAGTTGACTTTCTTGACTTTTGTTGACTCGGGTTGACTTCTGACCTAGAGTTGACTTTCTACTAAAGTTGATTTTTTCTGACTTTGGTTGACTCTGGGTTGACTTTTGACCTAAGAGTTGACTTCTGTTGACTCTAGCTCTCAGAGTTGACTTCTGTTGACTCAGGGTGGACTTCTAAACTAAACTTGACTTTCTTCTGCTAAGGTTGACTTTGAATGCTATGATTGACCTTGACTGTCAAAGGTTGACTTCTGACTAAGGATGGTTGACTCTACCTAATTTCCAATGTATAGAATAACCTTAAACACTAAATAATTGAACAGAGAGTAACTTCAATGATAAATAATGATAACACTTTAAATAGGACAACTAGGTTAGCCAATAGATAATATAAACTTTAAATTAAACTTGGTAATAGAAAAGATAATGTATTTTAAGGAAATAATTAAATTCCTCTTACCCTTGACTAATAATATCGATCTGCTGAATGTTGATATGATCAATAATATAGTTATGAGAGACTAAATCAATTTTGGCCAAAATACCTTGATGATGTGGATGAGCTTCAGTTGTAAGCATATTGGACAAAAGAATATGTGAAAGGTTTTACCACACAAATTAAAGGAGGTACACACACACCAATCAAATTAAATATCACAGTGAGCAAACTGATGAGTAATAATCAACATATAACAGAAATTTCTACTGATTGTGAGTACGATTAACCAATCCTTAAGACTGAGACTCACCAACCCTGATATGCAGTAACCGAAGCCTTATGACCCACTAAGAGAATGACTGTAACTGTCAAACCTGTCAATTACTTATGTACGCTTGTGAGATCAAAACACATGTAACTTTACCACTGTATAAAGATTGTGAAAGCAGATTTAATATATCGAATAGGAAGCAATGAATATAGTTTCCCGTGGACAACAGTAAACATTAATCTAACTAATATATATATATTTCAAGAGATATGTGTTTATGTTAACTGACTACAGATAAAGTGAATATCCATAATATAGAATAATTCACTTAAGGAATATATATATATATATATATATATTCTAAACAAAACGTGACTGACAATCAAGTAATTTTTCAGTAAAGGAAACGTGACCGAAAATTACGCAATACAAAGCACAGCACTGGTAGATTGGAGAGAAAAGATTTGAAGTCCCTAAAATTTTTCTTATCGATGGATAGAATCGAATTAACCTGTACGATTTAATTAAACTACAATCTAGATGAGGTTATCGACTCAACAAAGGAGAGCGTTTTAGTGTGAAGGAAAATCAAAGAGTTTAGAAATCGAAATCACAACAGAAAAATGAACGAACCACACAGAACTTTGAAATGCAAACAGAAAACTAGAAATCAGAATGGAAATGAGAAATGATCTAAGTGATTGGATTTAGAAACTAAGAAATCGGAAATATAAATCACTCTAGACTTCGAACAAGACGAGAAATTCAAAAACTGCCTAACAAGATATTTATCATGGAAATAGAAAAACAGGAGGTTTAAGATTTTAATAAGATTCAATAAAAAACGAACGATCAATCGGAATGGCACGATTTGAATGCTGGTTAATAAACCGACGATAGAAAAACAAAATTAATCGAAGAGTAAATTAAAATCATGAACGATTAAGAGAGGAAAGGAACTCGTATTTGGAGGAAGGCCAGCTAGGCTTCAACGAATCGTCAAAAGAGAGATTTGCAAAAGACATTTCTCGTCCGCTAGAGGAGAAGTTTCTTGATCGCGATCACCACCGAATGGGTTTCTTCTCCTATACTTTTGGAAGAATCGTTCTTTTTCCTTTTGTTCCCCCGCCCCTTTTTCAAACCCTAAATGCCTTTTTATTGAATCGTGAGTTAGATAGAGGAAGAAATAACGATAATACCCTCAGTGACTATCCATATGAAATGAGCTTACATATATATATATTGATCCTATATATATGCTGAGCTGATATGTATACTGATCCTATATATTAATACCCTCGGTGACTATCTATATTAAATGAGCTTACATGTATAGTAAATTTATATATATATTGATCCTATATATCTGCTGAGCTGATATGTATACTGATCCTATATATTACCAAGCCTATATATATATCTATCTATATAGATATATACATATCTATATATGCTAGCAGTAGTAATATAAAATTAACTATGTTTATTCATAATGTATCTTGGAATGAAACTATATATTTATATATATAGTTATGCATCTATAAATGAAAACTATATAACTAGATATGCGTGATAGAACACCAAAAGAAGCATGTGAAGATAGTGGTTGCATGAGACAATAAATTCCTAAAAAGGATAAATCTTCATGGACACATTAGTAGGTTAGCGGAAAATAATCAAGGGAGACATAAGTGTATTAACGATTAAAATTAATAACATACAAGAAACAAGATAACAATGTAATTCCTCCACTTGTGACATTGGCAATTCAAGATGGAATGCTTACGTCAAAACTAGTGCTCTAACAGATTCCATCGAAGGTGATTGCTTAGACCAAGTAAATTATGATTCCTTTACTAAAAGAAAATCTAAAACATAGGTTAAAAGTTAGATACATAGGGAAAATAATGTTTTAGAGAGCAGAAAAGAGAAGGTGGGAACGACTTATGAATAGCAAAAGAGAAGGGATCTTGGTGGAAATGAAGCAGCAGGATATTAATCTTTCAAAATCTTTCAAATTTTTCAAATTTTTATATCTAACTTGCAGAGAGAGGGTTAGACAAAGGTTGGCTCTCTACCAAGGTGTATGCCCCATTTATATGGAGTTCTTGGATGATGAAGAAGAGTCATTCACTGTAGCTTTGGCCTACTTGAGGGTAATTGGTTACCCTGCTTTATCCTTTTGCTTCAAGGGTTTGATGAGTTTGACCGAGGCATTGACTTTTCCTCTCCAAAACTCTAACTTCGATAGACACTCTGTTCGTGTAACTCTTGTTTTTTGCGTTCTTATTTGTTAGAAATATGCTCTAGATAGATAAGCGTTTACCATTAGATACATCAGCATATCATGCAATTTAATCATTTTATTTCATTTTTGTTTGCTTGTCAGAAACACAGAATGGTCAACGAAGGAGAAGAAGTTGCCCTAGACTAGGAAGAGGAGAGAGCGAGATCAAGGAAGAGGAGAGAGAGACTGGGCTGGATAGGGAGAATGAGATGTCGACAAAGTGGGAGGAGAGATTCCATGTTTGAATCATGTCCATCCACCCAAACTCCTATTCAACGATCCCTGATACCGAAGCAACTGTTCCGGAATGACTAAGCTGACTGCATTTTGCTTCAAAACTTTTGTGCTAGCGTGCGTAGGTGCGAAAGATGGAAATTGAGAGAGGATCTGGGTGAGATGGTGAGAGACGAGTGGGTGAGATGGTGAGATGGTGGCGAGCGTGACGGAAAGAGAATGACAGAGAGAGGAAGAGAAAGTGAGATGGGAAGGAAGACAAAATCGTGGGACAACATGGAGGAGAGGAGAACTGACCGATTGGAGAATGTCCCTCTACGCCTGCTACGTTGTCCACGCAATGCTCGATTGGAGAAGAAGAGAAGACCTAAATGCGAAATGAGAATATCTTCCCATGAAAAGGTAGCGAAGGCAGCGGAAGAGAAGGTGTGGGCCACGATTTAGGCTAAATCAAGAAGAAGAGCGAAAATGCGAAATGAGAGAGAAGAGAAGTAAATATCGTTTTTTTTTTCAGTCCAGGACCGAATATGTTAGTGGGACCGGACCGAATGGTGATCGAGACCGTCAAAGGCCCATTTTCATGGACCGACGGTCTCGGTCCGGTCCGGTCGACCGAAGATCGGTCGGTCTTTGTGGAACCCTAGATATCGCTAGAGACTATAAACTTGAAGATCATTGATGAACACTTTCAATGAACCATGTAAGTATGGATTTTAAATCTCTACTAGATGATAGGATCATCGATTATTTGAATGTTAGATTCAATGTCGTCCACTGCATTTGATATTTTATTATAATTTTGAGAGTTTATCAATTCTCAAATCTCAAAAATGATATTAGAGCTAGGTGCTACTCCACATAAGCTTTCCTAGGGGCTCAAGAACATCCATAATGGATGAAAAATAGAATTATGGGCATTTTTGTGGTCCGACCCTCATCAAGGGCAAGTGAAGGAGCTAAAAAACCTTGGTGCACTATCAAATGGCAAATTGACCTGTCGATTGGGGTAAACCGATCCTTGATTATTTAATATTTATTTTGATATTATTAATTAATGAAGGTTGACCAAGAAAAGTTATTAGGTCTTTAGATTTATCAACCAGCAAGATAGATGGGCCTAAAGGGTTTCACACATAAGGTTGATGGATACTAGTGGATATTGACATAATTTTTTAGGAGTTTATAAAAAGTTCATAACATGAAGTCTATAAATAGGTGGACAATGACCAGACTTAAGGTGACCATGCAAGCCTTGTTGGAAACTCTTCCCTTTCTTTTACTTTCTCTCTTGGTGAAGAGTTTGAAGAGGAAATCCAATCTTCTAACAATTTTGTGGATATATATAGGGTTGGACACTTGAAAAACTTTAAGAAATCTTTCAATGGATCATGTAAGTATAAACTATGATATATACAAGATATTAGGATCATCTCTTCTTAGTGCTTTATCTCTTTGAATGTTTACTCTAGCATATTCAATGGATTTAATGTTTTGATTGAAATTTTGAGGGTTTACCAAGTCTCTTACGATTGTAGCCCATGTATTGGTATAAGAAATAGAAGTAAATTTGATTCAACAATATATCCAACATTCGATCTATGAATATTAAAGAAAAGTGATCATTTTTCATGACAACATTCAACTTCCTATAGTCAAGCACACTCTCCACTTTGTTGGTAGACATGTCTAGATCTCTTTGCCTTTATAATTAGTGGTCACTATAACTCCAACATCCGCAGGAAATACATGCATTGGGCTAACACGTTAGATATCAGATAGGAGACATTTAATCTCAATATTAAGCCATTTAAGAATCTCTTCTGTGATAACTTCACATACTTTAGAGATAAGCCTCAGTAATAGTTATGTAATATTCTTTTAGGATGATTCAATGTGAGTAGAGTGAGGGATCTAGTCCCTAAGCTTTTATCTTGCTCATTCATTCACCAAACATTGACTACTCTTTTTTCATGCTCTTGATTGAGTTATGAAATGATAATCTTTGATTTTTCATCCTCTACATGTAGAAAATATTACTTAAGTGAAGAAGACGAAATTGTAATGGTATAGAATGAAATTTTTAATGACATTTTAATGCAGATATCTCTATGATAGGCTCTATTAATGGAATAGAATTTTTTTTAGCTCATCTAAGCTAACTTCCTCATGAAAGCAATGGGTAACTAAAATTATCAATTTTAGCCATTGATTTGGCAACATAAGATCATCTTCATGTTGCCTCTATATGATCGATGTTGTGGGGGTTTCATTGCTTGAAAGTTATTAACCATTGTTGGGGAAACATAAATATTAACATTAAATTTGGCAAGACCATCTTTGCATTGCCTCCAAGTTAGTATAGGTTTTCTCTATGTATCCAAGGTTTAGTTAGGGTTAAATTAGAAGGAGGAGATAATAGAGTGATGGTTATGATTTCACTGTGATTCTCTCTATGATGATCGTGATTTTCTTTCTTCTAAGTCTCCTTCATTTCAACTTCTATTGACACCCAATTTGATTCAGTGGATTCCTTTATTCTTAATCTATCTAAAATTGTATTATTTATATCTCCTCATATTCTCTCATCTTCTAATTTTATTAAATTTGACCCAATATTTATCTCTCCGTGTTCTCAATAAAAATCCCTCTAGATTTGATAAGTATTTAACATGTTACATGCACAAACATGTGAATTAATAAATGCGTAAATGAACACATTTTTACTGCCCATAATATATGCATATTCGTATATGCCATCAGGTAAACTATATAACATGTATCAAATACCATTAAGATCCTATACAGTATTGATAACATGTATTTTTACCTGTTTAATTCATTATTCTTTGACAATTTTAAAGCGTAATTCACATATTGTTATGCATATTATCATGCTTTGATAAAATTTTTGCACGTATCACTTATCATGTTAAATTGTCTTTAATTTTATGCATATTTGATGTTCAACCTTTTGCAAGGTTAGATGAAGATGATTTAATCATATGTGCATGAGCTTTCTGATGATAGGCATGAACTAGGAACGATGAAGAATGAATAGGACAAATGAATTTTATGTAAATTTACCCGTTTTTCATTTTTTATATTTCATTTCAAGTGATATGGTGAAATGAAAAGGCAAAATAAGGTCCAAAATGGTAAAAATTCATTAAAAACATAGTTTTTTAAATAAAAATATACGAATATTTTAAGTTTTAGGGATTTTTTAGAATTTTCCCTATTTTTTATTTTTTTCAAATTTTCTAGATTTTTAATGAATTTTCACAGATTTTAAAAAAATTACTTTTTTGGGGTTTTTTAAATATTTTTTCATGAATTAAAAAAAATCAAAAGAATTGAGTTTATTTGCACATGGTGACATGGCATCATGGGCACATGGCAGGAATGCATGGCCTCACGTGGTGCCCAGTAAGCGCATACACGCCACTTATTTTTTTCATAAATTTTAAATGGGCTGCAATATTATAAAGCCCAAATCTACATTTTTATTTTTCAATGCATGACTTAGATTTATTTTTCGTAGGTATACATGGTAGCATCAAGAGTGTTTGATCCCATAGATGGGTCTATAGGATCTCCTAACCACATGGCGCCTCGTGGAGCTCAATGGAGCAACAATTTTAGTGGATCATATAAACATTAGATTTGATGACCTAGATCTAATCAGATGTATCCAATTTTCTCTATTGTTGCGTGACGAATCATAATGCAGCACATGGGGTAATCTTGTGCATTCCACACTTATAATAGAAGATTCGATGGCTTAGCAAATGATCTTGCTCTTTCTCTTTCCTTTCAGCAACTCATAATGCAACATGTGATACAATTGGACACATTGTGATAATCAAATTAATCACAATTATCGGTTGCAATCAGATCAAGCAATTTTTTTTTGGCAAAAATTAATAGCTAGAAATACTCCCAAATTGAAATCATGATATCTCATGATCCCCGAATGAGTTAGAGGCTGAAATTTTATGGATATGATCATCATTTTCAAGCTCCATAAATCCACTAGGGCTGATTTAATATTTCGGCATGTGCTCCTAACATTGTCTAGTCAAGAGAAAAGAGAGCATCGATTGATCATTCTTTGTGTATGTAACATCATTTCTAGTGAGTTTGTTTTCTTTTTTATTTTGTCCTCTTGTTAGATGTAAGTGACAAGTCCAAGAAAAATGTACAAGCTCTTGAAGGTGAGTTTTGATTAGAGAGCATCGCTAGAGTGTGTTTACATCACAAATCCTTAGATTTAGATCATTTTCCTATGGATCTTTTTCATTTTCCCCATCTTTTCATCAAAATTTTATATTTTTGAAACCCTATATCACATTCCACCATTGATGCAGTTTTCAAAAAGAGTTTGGAAACGGTTTGATCATTTTTTATACATGAAATTGCTTTTTTTAATGACTATGATTTTACGCATATGAAGTACCTAAGATCGTAGTCTATCACAATATTTTTGTCTAAATAGTCAAACCCTACCTTGAATATCCCCCTTCTTTTAGCTGGTCGACCTTTTTTCTATAGAGATGAAGAAGAAAATTATATCTTGGAATTTGATATATCTTAAGTTACAAGCACTACCACCAAAACTTGCCACTAATCCCCAACAAATTGATCATCAAAATAGATCTGAGGAGGTAGGATAGAGTTCACAAGTACGAGGAGCCAAGGATTAAAGAAGTCCATCAAAACAAATGATAAGTAAAAAAATCAAGGCATATCATAATGGTGTGGCTTCAAGATATCTCCACATATTTGTTTAGAAACCTCACATGACTTGGCATATTATGATTTCTAGAGTGGATTATGAAAAATCCCTAGTCAGAGACTCATAGTTTAGAGGGGGTTGGATTTCCTTTGTATGATCTTTGTGTTTTCGACATTTGTTGTGAGGTTCCTTGATTTAACTCTCATTAGTTATCTCATGGTATCGTTTGAATTTTAGTGGTTCAAGGACATTATATCCCCTAAACATGGGTTTGCTAAACATCTCAAATACTTACAAAAAGGTCTTACTTCAACGAAATCCTGACTGCAGGATAGGTAGAGAAGCTTGTATAAACTTGCGGTGGCTCTAATTCCTACCCGGGCTCTATATCATCATACAACCCAAATTTGATCTATACTTTTCGCAACCGCTCCCTCCTATCGATCTCCTTTCGAAAGTCTTGTGTTGGTGCAGACTCATTAGAACTCACGAGTGTGTGTTCTCTAGCATGGATAGCTACTATAATAAAGAAATACCTATCTACATTTAGACATATTGAGACATGAGTAGTGTTCAAAACGAGGGACTACCTCATATCCCTTGGATAAATGGTAAGGGTAAGAGAGAGATGTCTGAGCCCAATGGGCCCTAAGTAAGATACCATAGAGTAAGAGTTTAAAGAATATATCATTGATTATTAGTGTAAAATTGATTCAATTAATTTTAAAAATCAATTATTCAAATCACAAAATTACTCTTTCAAAAAAATATCCTCCTAAAATCTCATACAAGCTTAAGAATAGCAACCTAGTTGCCATTAAAATAGTAATAGGAGAAACATAGATAATTTTTTAACTTATATTTTATTTTATTTTTAAAATTGAGTTATTAGTGTAATAATAATAATAATAATATTATTATTATTATTATTATTATTAGTTTAATGTAAGTTTGCCTTGAAACAGAGAAAGGAGAGGGGAAAGTGCAAAGCTTCCTCTGTTCTTCTTCTTCGTTGAACGTTGTACAAGCTGCCGCAGTTTCTAGGGTTCAGCCCTATTCAGGTCATATCTGATGCCTCTTTGATGATTCGTCTTCTGATCTGATGATTACCGTCTGAATGTGTCGTCAGGTGCTTCGCGCGTTTGAGTTTACGCGATGGTGAGAGGTTTGCTGAGTAAGATCGCCTCCCGTGCCCTCTCCCACGGAGGTAAAGGGCAGCATCAGCAGCTCAGGCGCCTCAATATCCACGAGTATCAGGTTGCATTAACTGGTTTTGTTGATTTTTCAGTCTTTCCTTTTTTTTTCTTGTGTTTTTCAAAAAAATAATTTTCGAATTTTTCTGGGCGTTCTCGGGCTTTTTTCGGTATTTTTTATGTATACATTGTCTACGTTTACAATGCGTTAGATTCTGGGACTCAATTTTTCTTTGTTGCTGAGGTTTGTCGCGTGTGTTGGAAATAGGGATCTGAATTGATGGCTAAATATGGAATTAACGTGCCAAAAGGTGTTGCCGTTTCTTCAGTTGAAGAAATTAAGAAGACCATACAGGATACCTTTCCTGGTAAAAGTGAGGTAAATTATTATTATTTTTTTACGGTTTAAATGGTCTGATTATAACCAAAATGACATTGGAATTTTTTGACTTGCGAAGAAAATAGATATTTTTACGTGAGTCCTTCAAAATGGTACCTCATTTTACGTATCTATAAATTATATCATCGAGAACATCAGGCTAAGGGGAATACAATCATGGGATATTACTATTTGACAATATAACTATCTATTATGTTCAGCAGAAGCATCTAAATCGTATTGATCTTTTGGCTGGACAATATAAGAAGTGATTTTATCCAACACTTCATTCCCTTTTCAATTTTGATGTTCATTGAACATTGTTTGATTTCTCGTTGAAAATTAAGACCGCCATTTTCATGCTTCTGTTTATCATCATTTATCTGCGTTCACATTGTATGCTTTATACAGTTGGTCGTCAAAAGCCAGATTCTTGCTGGAGGTCGTGGCTTAGGCACATTCCAGAATGGACTTAAGGGTGGCGTACATATTATCAAGACAGAGGAGGTTGAAGAATTAGCAGGTAATTAGAGATCTATTGTGATTGCCCTTTCGCATTAGTGTCTTCTTAAAAATTATGATTCCTCACCTTATACGTGATAAATGAAATGCTAAAATAGTCATCCATTACATTTTCTGCTTCAATACTTTGTGCTTGTTAGTTGAATACACGATGTTTGTGTGTAGCAGGAGTTTCATTTACCAAAGATGGTATCATTGAGATATCTTTTCCCAACATGAATTTACCTTGTAATTCTTCAACAATATTTTATGCAATGTATGTTTCGCTATTTAATAAGTTCCATTATTTAGATAAGATTTGCTTTCTCGAACCATTTTTTGTAACTCAAGCACGTTAAATTTGTGTTTACTTTTGTCAAAAATAAAGCAGTTGAGAGATGGGCTGATAGTGTGAGAGAGGGAGCACTTCAGAGGGAAGATGAAGGGTGATTGGGATAGGATCCCCCGGCCCCCCTGAAGATGAACTTAGGCAATCAAAGTTAATTCATTTGATAACAAGAGGTCCCTTAAATAGGGCTACACATGTTAGTTGTGATGGTGACAATACTAAATATTAATAAAGAATGTAAATGTAACTCAAAGACAAAGGGGACACCATCTTACAACACACTCCTTCAAGCTGAGTAGTGAACCTTTTTCACTTTCAGATTAACTTAGAGTTCTGCAAGTTGGTGCTTGAAATATGTCACAACTTTTCTACTTTCTCACACCCACACTGCCTTGTAGGTCTCAAATTCTAGTGCCTTAGGGACTTATGCACCTTTGCTACCTCTAAAGTCTTAAATGCAGGTGCCTCAGAGACTTATGCACTCCTGGCTGCCTCAAAGGTCGTAAATTCAGGTGCCTCAGGGGCTTATGCACTCCTGGCTACCTCAAAGGTCTTAAATGCAGGTGCCTCAGGGACTTATGCTCTCCTGGCTGCCTCAAAAGTCTTAAGTGCAGATACTCAAAGATTTATGCACCTCTGCTATCTTGATGTCTTCAATGTAGCCGCCACAATGCATGCATCACCTCATAGTCTTTGCGGCATGATGCCTGGAGGAAGGATGAAGCATTTTATTGAAAATATCTCCTTCATATGAGCTACAAAGATGACGGAATGTCAGCAATGACTATGGAAAGCCCCTCGGCAAGGTGGCTGATAGGACGCAGGGTGTCGGCTCTAGGCCAGCATTGCTGAGGGATCACTGGCATTGCATTCCAGGCAACTGCATCTCTTTGAGGCATCTCATTGAACACCTTTTGTGCGTTGCTGAGGTTGCCACACTTCGCATACCCAGCTATCATCGAGTTCCGGGAGATGATGTTTCTCTGGGGCATCCAGGGCAATGTCCATAGCGCTTTTGCCAGCGATGGTTGGATTGAAAAGTGAAAAGCACTTCCTCTGCTCCATTGGCACTGGATAAGAGGATCTAGGAGATGCCAACGTTGAAGTTGGAGATGACATTGAGTGGCAATCCTTGAGACAGACGACCTAATTCTTGAACCTGACAAGTCTACACGGTTTGAGATTTCTTGCTCCCGCAGTGGTGCCAGTGCAGCTTGGAGTTCTGACCACCTAATTCTCTCCCCCTCACGGGAAGAAGTACTGGCTGAGGCTCTTCCTGAGATGGCGCCTCCGCTAATGAAGCTGTCAACAGGAATCGCCGGGAGGATACCTGAGCCAGGGTGGTCAACTGATTAGAGTAAAGGAGAAGGAAATGAGAAGATGTGCAGACCCTAATTTGGTCGCCTGTTTGATGGGTCTTGATAATGGTGGTGGAAATGGGGAGGGCAGCGGCAGCACTGTCGAGCAGAAAGCTGGTGATTGTAGCGGACCAAAATCAGTTGCACCAGCTGCCAGACTGCGGCGTCTTCATGCCTCTCAACTGGAACCAACGCCCCTCCTGCAACAGACTGTCCTTCCTGTGCCTTCTCTATCATCCAAAACTTAAAATTGCTCTGTTTTGACATCTTCCTATCTGGCTGATATTGGCTCCCAGAAAGTTTGGTGGCGGCCATAAATTTTGCATGCGGCAAAAATGAAGAATCCACAAGGAGCCCCATCCAAATCAACCGCTGCTGCCTCTATCCTCATTTTCTTCCTTCTCATCCTTGAGGAGACCTTCCTCCTCAGATCCACACAATATCCATGACCGCCGAATCCATCCTTCCCGAGAAACCTAGATCATGATCGCCATTGATCCTGACCATAAAAATCACTTTCGGGGAGATTTCAACAGGGAGATTCTTATCCTGTTGAATCTGGACACTATAATCAGTCCACACAATGAAGAGTCTGCTAATAGTGATAGGGCAATGACATCAGATTCAGGTGAGGTGGGCAAGGACCCAGAGGGGCAGGCACTGCGGGAGGCCTATCATTGTTCAAGTCAGGAATTCATGCTTCACTCTCAACTTTGGGTTACTTCTTCAGTGATCATGCCTCAGGTTAGCCCAGAGTGTGCAGCGATCATGGTGGGTTTCTTCTTCGGATGCAAGAATGCAGTGGAGGAGCAGTTCATTGAGCTGAAGCCTCAGTTGGTGATGCCTTCACTGAAAGTGGAAGAGCCATTACTGTTCTACAATGAGGCTTTCAGAGCCGAGGACGCGAGTCAAGTGAGCTGTCCAAAGCACAAGGTAGATCAGGAGCTCCTCTGTCTCATCTGTGCAGAAATCAAGATTGGAGGATTTCAGAGGGAAGATAAAGGGTGGTGGGGTTAGGATCCCCTGGCCGCTTGGAAGATGAAGTTGGGCAATCAAAGTTAATTCATTTGATAATAGGAGTCCCCATAAATAGGGCTGTGCAATGTTACCATTGTAATGGTAACAATGCTAAACAATACAAAAAAGAAAAGGAAAAAGGTAACTCAAAGAAAAAAGGACACCATCTTGCTTCAAGCTTCTTATATCGATGAATATTCATGGGCAGCTAATCTCAAAATTTTTAATTCAGAGTAGTGCAACAATCTTGCATAATCTTTCTATAATGACTTTCATGTTGCAACTGTTGTGAAAAGGTAAGATGCTTGGTCAAATTCTTGTCACGAAGCAGACTGGACCACAAGGAAAGATTGTCAGCAAGGTTAGTGACTTAGAAAATAACTATATTTCCAGGTCATGTCTTTTCTCTTTTATCAAATTCGAATGCCTGCAATTTCTATTTTTAGATTATATTTTTTATTTACATTTGATGCAAACGTGATGATATCATTCCCCTTAAGTGAGTGATTGGTCTCAATGAAGGATGTAATTTACTCCTATTTTTTGTGTCGCACTCTCCTTTCATGCATCGTTAAAGGTTCATCGATTGAGTGGTTGTGATTGACAGATCTATCAAAATCAAAATTTTGATTGATCACTCTTGGTGGCTTTATGGTAAATAAAAACACAGATTATAACCTTCAATGTCAGGGATTGAGGATGTGTCTACCTGGTCTTTGGGTTGTCCTAGAAGAAACCGATGGCGGAGAATTGAAAATGTTCCTCAAAAGAAAATTCTATGGGAGAGAAATGCTTTTTCCCCACTGCCTTGAATAAGAGTTAAGTTGTGAATCCACAGAAATAACTTCTTCAAACGTTGGATCCATGAGGGAGTTGTACTTGAATCCAAAAACAATGGAGCACTCTCAAAGAGGGAGAATACCCAGAGGGGAGAAAGCAAACATCTCTAAAAGGAGGAACTTAAATTGTGTCCAAAAGTGTCACAAGGGGTGCCTTTTATAGGCCAAAATTTTTTTAAGGGTCTTCCAAAGTGACAGGACCCATGAAAAGACAACATAAACATATGCTGGCAACAACTCCATGTCAGCAGATATGTCAGAATAATGGCTAACAAGACAAAACAGAAGATTCTAGTCTCTGACCAGTATTTTCTGTAAATTTGAACAGCTTCTAGACCTGAAAGAACATATGGTTAATTCCCATAAGATATTCTAAGTTCTCATGTGATTCTTTGCAGATATTGTCAGTTTCATGAGATTATTCTCCTTGGCCCAGTAAGGTATTTAATGGGCCTCACCAATTGGAATTCTGGGTTGCTATTGGGCTACGTCCCCATAAAGTTGGACAGATCACCTTAATTAAGAAGCTATTTCACTGCTGCTTGATCATGATCGGCTTAGTGGTTTTGATCATCATGATAACCTACTGATCTCAGCATTTGATTGGATCCCAGACTCTGAGTATCAGTTCTTGATAAGCTTTTTATTTTTGCTCTGTTTATCCTACATGCTATATTCCTCTCTTCCGTGCAAAATTTCTTTGTTTCCCTAACTTCAGCCAATTCCATATTTAAGGGTAAATATCTTGTAGTAACTTAATTTTGAAGACTAATGAGGTTATAGTTGTTACCTTGCTCTTGGGGAATTCACTAGCACTAGACATTTTACAAGAACTGAAAGTAAAAGTTCCATGGATGGATAAAAAAAAGTAAACTAGCAAAATAACTTAAGAAAGTGAAGAATAGTTCCATATTATCATGAATTTTTAGCTGTTGTTAATGAGAGTAGCGTTAATTGGATGGCAGATTCCTCTTGCATCAGTTTCTCATAGCTTACCACTCCTTGAATTTCCCACTGAACATCATTGTTTCATGTAAATCTGGATATGAATAACTTGTTCTCATGCTTCTGTATATTGGAATTCTTCCAGTAAAGTGATAATGCATTGATGTGTGGATACATCTTTGTGTTTCCTTTTCTTTTCTTAAAACCTTTTCTTTGCTACTTCGCACAAATAAATGCTTTGATCTTTTCGTAGGTTTATCTGTGTGAGAAACTGTCGCTTGTCAATGAAATGTATTTTGCCATCACACTGGACCGAACTACTGCTGGGCCGGTAAGTTTCACTATTACACGGAAAAATTGTTCTTTTTTTTGTTACGTGTTGATTCGCTGAGTATTATGATGGATTTCCATAGTCTGTATGTTATATCTGTTATTTTTATACTTTTTTTTCCTTAATTTAGTAGCAGCCATCAGACTGACTGTTGGAACATGGATTGGGGTTGTGTCTTAAACCTATTTGATGTTCTATTATATGTTGGCATTGTGGATTAGGATTTGGACTAGTGGTCAAAATTGTGATAGAAGATCTCATTGTTTCTCGATGTCTTGGGATGGATGTGGAAGGCTGAGCGGACAAGACTGCATTTGAATTTTTGTGTAGACTTACCCTGTTTTTTTTCTTCTGTTCATCTTGGATTCACCTGTTCATCAACTTGTTCTTACATATAAATTCCTAAATCTTTAGGACTAAGTATTCTACCTGGATGTTGCATTCATACTTTAAGGTCCATCACGAGATCCGACATCAGAGACAAACTGATATCCGAGATGGATCTGGATGCCCAAATCAGATCTCGATCTGGATATTGGCTCTGAAGTGGATATCGGATATGGAGATGGATCTTGCACCTCTGCGGACATTGGCATAGAGGGATCTCGGATATTGGATACTGATATTGGATTTGGTATCTGATATCAGATATTGATAGTGTCGCCCCTCTCCCTCTCTAAGCCTCCCCCAATTCTCTCCCTCCTTCCCCCAATCCTTCCCAGTTCCCTCTTCCTCTCCCATTTTGGCAGTGGAAGTGCAGAGCATACCTCTTTGCAGTAGCGGCAGTGACACTGCATTGGCTGGCAGCAGCTCTGGCATGGGAGCTGGGAGGAGCTCCAAGCCCAGGAGTTGGCAGCAACTCAGCAAGTGGACTATGTCAGTGCGGCAGACCGCCAAGATTTCGACCTAATTTGGATATTTGGAAAACTGCTATCCAGGTCTGATATCAGATATTGGCGCCCAGTCAGAGAGATGAGAATGGATAATATCTACGACATTACCAATATCTGCCATCCAAGATGGACACTGGATAATGGTTTATGTGGATATCCTTTGTTTCTCTGCCAATATTGCCCTGACATCAGCATCCGATATTGGTGTCAGGATGGCTAAACTGCTACCTGAATGGATTAAAGGACTTGAGAGGCTGGTTCCGTGAACACAGAACTCAATTCTTTCTTGTGGAACAAAGTTCCATGAACCAAAGCCGAGGTGTGCTACTTACTGTTTTGTTTTTTTGAAAGTGTCTGCTATTTTCACTTTTGAAGTTGTGTCAGATGGGGCTTGCTCTCTGAGATGGCAATTGCCCTATTTATATGTTCAATAGTAAATGGATGAAATAGGGCCCAACATGCAATCAAGACCTGGTAACCTAATGGGCCACTCACTGAAAAAATACATTATGCATTCAACTCTTCCATTTGAAAATTTTTTCATCAGATGTCATCTCTTAACTGAATTTTATGGTTTATATTTTCATCAGATCATCATAGCCTGCCGAAAAGGTGGAACCAGCATCGAAGATCTTGCAGAAAAATTCCCTGACATGATCATCAAGGTCAGAGAGAAATATTTAAGTGCTAAATGAATCTGACAGTTTTCGGATATTTCTTTAGTGTCTATTTTTTTGGCGACTGTTTTTGATCTATTATTTTTATGATTAGGTTCCAATTGATGTTTTCAAAGGGATCACAGATGCTGATGCGGCCAAAGTAGTGGATGGTTTAGCACCGAAAGTGGCAGATAGAAATGAGGCAATAGGACAAGTGAAGCAGTTATACAAACTCTTCGTTGACTGTGATTGCACCTTGTTGGAGGTTTTATGGATAAAAATAAAGTCCTTTTTGTTTTTATTTTTCTGTCTCTCTATCTCTCTCTATCTCTATTTTTAAAAAATTAATAAATTAATTTATTTTTAGATCAATCCGTTAGCGGAGACATCTGATAACCATCTTGTGGCTGCCGATGCAAAGCTGAACTTTGATGATAATGCAGCATTCCGTCAAAAAGACATTTTCACCCTTCGAGATTCCACCCAAGAAGATCCTCGCGAGGTTTTCCATACCACATTATCTGTTTTCCCTCATGATATGCAATGGAACATTTGTGTTTTATTAAATGTTGAATTGTTGTAAACTTCATTATTTGTTTATTAGGTTGCTGCTGCTAAAGCAGACTTGAATTATATTGGGTTAGATGGAGAGATTGGTTGCATGGTTAACGGGGCGGGACTGGCAATGGCCACCATGGACATAATCAAGCTCCATGGTGGAACTCCCGCCAATTTCCTTGATGTTGGTGGAAATGCATCAGAAAATCAGGTTTGATTTTCCAAAAGCTCACTTTATAGTGGTTATTAAATACATATTACTTCATATGTTATTATTCTGAGAAGGTTGTGGAAGCATTCAAGATTTTGACCTCGGATGAGAAGGTGAAGGCCATTCTAGTCAAACATCTTTGGAGGGATCATGAAGTGTGATGTGATTGCCAGTGGCATTGTTAATGCTGCCAAAGAGGTAGGATTTTGTTTTCCTTCGATTCTTATGTAAGTCAAACTACCATGCAGGAAACTTTTTAATCATGCTCTACAACGTCAGGTCTCTCTGAAGGTACCAGTAGTAGTGCGGCTTGAAGGTACCAACGTGGAGCAAGGGAAGAGGATCCTGAAGGTGAGTATATATATATATATATATATATATGCATATGCACACACACTTTGGTTAGAAATTTTTCTGGGTTTATTGTGATGGATCTCACGTTCTTTCTAAATCGATGCAGGAGAGTGGGATGACATTAACTGCAGCAGAGGACCTTGATGATGCTGCTGAGAAGGCTGTTCGTGCGGCTGCCAAGTAAGTGCTTGGGCAACCTTGTGCTATTCTTTTTGTCATATAGTTTCTCCATTGCTCCATCCTTTCGAGGATCTTATTTTGCTCCTTGATATTCTGTCAAGACATCCCAGCTTGTCCTCATCTCCTCACCCCTCATCAATAATCCATTTAAAGCCACTCTGAAAGGAGCACAAACTCTCCTAAGTATCTCTTAAATGGTTAAGAGAAGTTCAGTTCTCATTCTTATATGGTTGTCCCTTGGTAGAGAACCATGTGTTTTTTCAAAGACAATCGCCATAATAAATTTGTAGATACAAAAGTTCTTGAAGGATTGAGACTAGAGATTGTAAGTTCTTGGAGGATTGGACAGTTGGATGCGCCGTCCGGTGGACGTCTAGTCCACTGTCTCAAATACGAGACTAGACTAAAAGACATGCTCAAGGAATAAAGAGTAAAAAGAAATAAGCATGAACTTCTTGCAGATCTTCGCCCTATTGTCTGCAGAGATGTTCTACCATCTCTACCAAATGGTTGTCAAGAAGTGATCCTAGAGCCAAGAGCGATGAATGCCTCATAGAAAAAGTTCTATGGAGATGATTCGATATTGGGATTTAAGTTTGTGGGAGTTCATGTACAAGTATTGATGATTGTAGCCAAACCTCACATCCGTATTATCTCTACAAGCTGACATCATTGAATCTGCATTATGTTGACGTCCACCGTTCGATTGGGGAAACTAAGCCTAAATCTTCAAATGAATAAATGCAAATTTCAAGTGTGAACCAGAAGCACGATGATCAGCGGGGCCTCCAAAGCAGGAACCAAGGTTATGACCAACAAGCTCAGGGCAATCAAGGTAGATGAAGCCCAGCGTGGGAAACTGGCCACAAGGGCACTCCAAAACTAATTCGCCTATTTTTCCTGCTGGCCTGGGCTCCAAATCGTTTCTTAAAGTCGTCCAGTTGTCGGAGGAAGAAGACTGCTGAATCTGGAATATGTAGGACCAGTTAATCAGCGAAGATTCTGGCTGTTTTCAGTGGGGAATGGTGTACTCAGATTCCAAGATTATATTAGCTCTGCTTATATTATGCTAATTTCTTGGATCCATTAAAGTTCTTCGTCTATTCTGTGGCTTCTTCGATGACATTTTCCCATCACTCAAATTGGGCATACATCTCTTGCGGCTCGTCAAGGAATTCAACCATAAAATGCATGTTCAGAGGGAGAATATGAGCCTGGAGCCGTCAAATCTGGGTGCTCCTGCCCAGGCCGCGCCACGTGGCAGTGTATGAAGAGCAAAGAAACGAGAAAACCTGGACTGAACAACATGTTGTCCCTATGAGCTAAGATTTTGGCACGTGTCAAAACGAATTCGTCCATAGAACAGGTAAAGCCGACACACTGAGATTGTGCCGCGTGTTTCCTCATGATCCACCATGTGCTTCCTCTCGATTCTCCGTTGGAAAGGCCACGGCGTTGGCAAATCGTAGTTCGTCCCAGCTTGCGGACATCCATGGACCCCGAATCCTCTGTATTGATGGCTCGGATTGTCACTGCCGATCAGAGAATTCCCTCCGGGCGCACCAAAGAAGTCTGACAAATTGAAATCAATAAAGTCAGCCCACTAGGTCTTCTGGCCTCTCATGCTCTTGCATGATGCATGGTCGAGTCTTTGTTGACACGTCGCTGAGCGAAAACAGAATGTTGGTCGACAGGGCCTAAATAATTCAAAAGAAATTGAAAAGGGGAAAACTTGAAAAGTTTGATATCTCTTAATGATCATGTAAAAAATCTAGATATGAATTTGACATGAAAATGAAAGGGAAGAGAAAAAACAAACAGATATGAATTACAAAACACTTGGTTCAAGTTTTTCATTTTCTTCTCATCTTTCATACCATTCTTTTCACTCGAAAACCCTAAACCAAGGAAATCCATAGAAACATGGTTAATCCAAGGTCATATGACCATGAGAAAGGTCAAATTTGCAACATGTACCAAATCAACCCTAAATGGAAGCCAAATGAGCATCTTGGGTGAAATGGTATGATGAATTCAGAAAATTCATAAAAACATTATAAGGAGCATGTATTAGCAAACACTAAAATTTAAAATTACTTAGTGATGATGAAAATGTACAAATAAATGACATATTATCATAGGGACAAAGCAGAATAGTCCAGATGAACTACTTTTAGTTTTCTTATTCTTCTTGAGACATCAACATGACGAAGTGCTTCATTGGCATCGATAACTAACCATAGAGTGTAAACTCTACATGCTTACTCAACTTGTTCCAAAGTTTGTCAAAACAACAGTCGGACTTCCCATATTGCCCACAAAGAGGGCAGTTCCACTGACCACATCAACAGTCTCCCTCGTCGACGTTGTGATTACGCCCAATGTCATATTTTCGACCTCTATGCTCGATGCTTTGGGAACCATGGTCAAGAAGTTTGATGCAACTTAAGCATAAATGAATTGATTGACAGCCCAAAGATATGAACTTGGTTGCATTATAAGAAGTTTGTGCTTCTTCTTGCATGATGGAATTTTTGTGCATAGAATTTATCTCATAAAAATCTTGATAGTGGAGCATGGTGCTTGAATAAAGTTTTTGGCTTGTGGATAGGTATAGCCACACTTAATAGAGAAAGAATAAAATCTACAAATTAGTGTCTAGCATTTGTGGGCATCAAGGAGGTTGGTTGGAGAGATTGGGTCGGCTGGAAGACAACAGTACAAAGAGAAACCCTGGAAACCCTAGGGCCCTGGATCCAACAGAGATTTCCAGAAAATGAGATGAGGCCTCTAACCTTTATCTATTGGATAAGACCCGAAAATGTAGAGATATTAGAGAGAAAATTATGTGTTTGAATATCAAATATAGTACATGAATCATCCAAAATAGACTAGGTTTTGATTCATAAATAGCAGATTTTAATTAATATTATAAATTTATTCGTTACCTATTCTTCTCCTCTTTTTGTGCTTTATTTAACAAATTCTTGGTGTCTACTTATTTGTTTCCCAAATGCTCAAAGTGCTAATAATTTCAATTTTCTTATTTTTCTATTCATGTTCTTTGATGTTGCTACTAGTTGTAAGTAGACAACAATCCAATCAGACTGTGCACTTCATGTTCATTTCAGTATACTTCGCATATGATTTCTATAAATAAATGTGTCGATATATGAAATGATGAATAAACTATGATGAGATTATACGGCGGAGATTACTTATCTATACACACATATTTGGAATACACAGTCATGAGTCAAAAGAAAGTCCAAAGTCACTTAAATAATAATCAATTTTTTCACAATTAGTGAATATGGGTCAAAATTTGTAGAGAATTATTGTGAACTTTGAGAGTTTTTAGAATTTGGTCCAATTGGATGATGAAATGAAATGAGAAACTCAGTCGAGAAATACTTAGAGAATTAAAGTAAAAGAAATTATGTTTAAACAAAGGAGAAATCAAAGAGAGATTAGAAAAAAACCACAAACGAGGAGAGAAATATGGTGAAAAATATTCAATTTTAATCAACCTACTTTTCATAAAATAAATCTAAATATATAGGATGATATATTAGAATGAAATACACAAAAAACCTAGAATTAGGAAGCAGTCGCATCAATTGCTCCTCGAATTGAGGAAAAATAAATGAATTAGAGGCTCTCCATGAGGTTCGAGGCTCAAAGTGATATTCCTTTCTCACTCCATCTTGATCTTTCGAACTCAATGGAAGCATAAAATCATCTAGAATCCAATTCAATCAAGAGATTGAAGGGCCAAGATACCAAAAAGGCACAATTTCTTGATTTTTTAAAGAATACTTATTGTTGAAGAGAGAAAGGTTAAATTAGAACAATCACCAATTGGATGATCGTGATGATGCCGAGTTATCTGTTGATGAGAGAGAAAGATGAGAAATCCCACCTACTTGATTCTTTTGATAACGATCATAGTCTTCTAACGATGCCTCATTTCGAAGACATGGGCATTGTGGCCGACGTCTTCCACCTGGAAAATAGGATGCTGCTACGACCCCCATGACCTTGAATCCTAGGGAAAACTTGGGGAATCAATGATTGGTGAATTCTTAGACTACCAAGCCATAGAGTGGATAGGTTTAAGTGGTTCTTTATGATATTTTTTATTAAGGATTCTTCTTATTGGATTCTCAAAATAGGATTTATTGAATATATTTTAGGTGATTTAAATTACTGTGCTTTAAAATTTCAGATATCATGAACTTTTACTTCCTTATTTTCATTATTATATTCATGATTTCATTTTTTGTGATTTCATTCTTAAAGAAATTTATAAAATTGAATTGTCACATTTCTTGATTTGATTAGCAATCACGGCCATAATCAAAGGTTATATTTAAATGGTCCAGCCAACAATCATCAAACTTTCCAAGTTTTTCTTGACTTTGTTTTTTTTCTTCTAAAGAGTGAAGTATGATTTATGTTGTATATCCCTACTTTCAATATTTGTCCTCATCTAAATTTTTATGAGAAAGAAAATGCTTCTATGTTCTTCTTCGAGATGGGCAATTATGCATGTTAATTCTTCTAAAATATGTGGAGGAAAATATGATTTCAAACGACATCCAAACTGCCCTGAATTTTTTAGGTACATGACTACTTTCATGAATTTTTTTAATATTTTTTTGTAGCAAATTTTTCTCAATTTATTCAGGAATTTTTCTTGAATATTTGCCCTAGAGTGAATATCAATAAATGCCCACATAATGATTTACTTCTCTATCAATTGAGATTACCATAACCGCATTATTTATCACTCACATCTATGGTCCTTTTCAAAGTCAACTCTATTCAATCTACGGTTGAAGCTTCATAACTTTTTTGCCCTCACTGTGGTCTCCCCCTTCACCAACACTCCGAGAATTACACTTCCTCGACTTCTATCCAGCTCCTTGACAAGACAAGTGACGCTCAAGTGAGACCTGGCCGGGTGGCCCGCGTTCACCCGCCCGTGAAAAGGAACGGGAATGACAGACATAGCGTACCAAGGTCGCCTCAACTGGTCATCTCCCTCGCCGACATGAGATCTGCAATTCTCCTCGATAAACACACGGCGATGGACTGGACGGTGATCATGGGATTCACCCCAATCGCGCTCGGGAAGACGCTGGCATCGCATACGAACAAGTTCTCCGCGTCCCAGCTCTCCCCGTTCTCGTCTACTGCTCCTTCCGCCTCGCTGGCTCCCATTCTACAGCTCCCCATCTGGTGGCCCGAGCCATAAATCCCCCACAACCGATCTCCCGAGCTGGGACCACTCATCGCCTTCACGTCGTCCAGGAAGTCCTCCAGTTCCTCGTTCTTGATCCCCTTGCTCTTGACTCTTTGCCCGTCGCTCCGGAGACTGCCCACCTCGACGGCTCCCGCCGCCACCAGAATCTGAAGCGCTCTCTGTAGGCCCCACCGTAATTCCTCCTTGTCGTCTGAGGTGAACTTGTAGCGGACCCGCCGGTCTCCCCTAACTGCGCCGGCGCCGCGGTCTCTTATCAAAGCGATGAGGTTGACTGTGCGACTGTACCTCAGCATCCTCTCCTTCATATCCTTACCCGAGACCCACGGCATCATGCAGGCGAATACCAGCGGTCCCATCGCCGGCGTCTCGATGATGACCCTCGAAGCCCCGACCGTCGGGAGCCTTCACCCTGTGCATCGACGTGATGATCCCTCCCTCGAAAGCCTTCCCTGTGAGGTCCGACCCCTCCTCCTCCGGGATGTACCCCCACGCCATTATCGCCGGGTGGAGGTGCAGGTTCCTTCCGATATGGCGGTTCTTGAGTCCGCTGGCGTAGAGCAGCAGCGGCGTCCGGAGAGCCCCCCCGGAGGAGATGCTCACCTTCGCGCGAATGCGCAACTTCCGGCCGATCTCTCCTCCGACGGCGCGGGCTACCACTCCCACGCACCTCTTCTTTTTTTGAGTCCTCTTCTTCTTGTTCTTCTCGAGGAGGAACTTCTCGGCCTCGCAGCCGGTGAGGATGACGGCGCCGTGGATGACTGCGTCAACGAGCCACGTGGTGTCGGTGCCGCGCTTCTCACCGGTGGGGCAGCCCATGCCACACGACCCGCAGAAGTGTCCCTCCGCCGAATTCCTCGGCACGGGCTCGACCTCGAGCCCCAGCTTCTCGCACCCCCTCCGCAGGACCTTGTTCTGCAAGCCCTCTTCTTCGCATCTCTCCGTGACTCCGAGTCTCTTCCAGACTGAGTCCATGGCGGAGATGTATTCCGGCGTCTGGAAGAGCGGAAGGCGCTGGTGCTCGGCCCACTCTTTCAACACCGGCGGCGGGGTTTTTATTGAGGCGGCCCAGTTGACGGCGGAGCCGCCGCCGACTGTGGCGCCGGCCAATATCATGATCTTCCCGTCGAGCGTGCCGAAGTTGCCCTCCGCCTCGTAGAGATTTTTCATCGTGGGACCTTCCATGCCGGAATAGTCTCCGGCGACGAAGTAGTCCCCTTTCTCGAGGACCACCACCTTGTAGCCGGCGGCGGAGAGGACAGCAGCAGCGACTCCGCCGCCGCAGCCGGAGCCAACGATGACCACGTCGCACTGAATATCGATAACTCCGTCTGTCTCATTATCACTCGATAAGAGACCTTTCTGCGTCAGTGACTTTATCAGGGACGCTTCCGTTTCCTTCTTCATCTCCACCACTCCCTTCTCCAGCGGCCTCCCTCTCTCTTTTCCTCTCGGCTGCCCTATTTCCTCAGGAACTTTGCAGCCGATCGCTTCCCAAGCAGGGTTCTTCACGTTCTCGTCATGCTAAATCAAGAGAAAGGGAGAGAGCGTCGGTGGACATGAAAAAAAAAAACTCACCTGTACACGAAGATCTTAATTCTTACCCCGGAGAAGAGCTTAGAAAACGCAAGTATCTTGACGAGGAGGAAGACCATTCTAAGTGCCAAGCACCTATCTCTGCTCCATCGCTGAAGCAGTTTCTCTCTCTTCGGCAGCGAAAGCTCATGAAACCGGCGCACAAAGGGGAATTTCGACGATAAACAGACTGATCCGCAGAGAGTGAGAGTTCCCAGACGTGACGACAGAGCCGCAAGAGCAGCTCTTACCAGGAACCTAGCTTCAGGTAGTGCGTTCTTTAGAGTCTCCGCCACCTGCATGAAAACCAGATAAAACGGGGAGTTTTTAGAGAGAGAAAGTAAGCATGCTCATCTGTACCTCCTCGGGGAGTGAATGGTCGGCACCGGAGGTTTGGTAGAAGGCTTGGACGCAATTGTTGAGCTCGTTATCCACTACCAGAGGAGGAATCAGAGCTTCACAGATAGAAGTCAGCGCCATCATCTTGTCCTTGCAAAGGCCGTGCGAAGTCTCTTGGAGGGGATTCCTGATCCCTCTCAGCAGTGGATGGCAGTTTCTCCCCTCGGCATCCATTCCTCAACAGCTCAGAAGAGATAGCGATAGAGACAGAGGGAGAGAGGAAGACGAAGCAGATGCAACAGTGTTATAGTGAGGGGCGGCCCTCGAGATCTACCCTTACCATGTCCGTTGACTTCTGTAAAAACTAAACCCTAGCTCTTGGACCAACCGAAGGATAGGACGGTCAGTAAATTCTCCATAACTCAACGACCACGTTGACCAGTCGACCAAGACATTTAAAGGGACACGACGGGCCTCAAGG
Source organism: Lemna minuta (assembly GCA_024174645.1). Classification (NCBI taxonomy): domain Eukaryota; kingdom Viridiplantae; phylum Streptophyta; class Magnoliopsida; order Alismatales; family Araceae; genus Lemna; species Lemna minuta. The sequence goes on along the minus strand of CM044103.1, from coordinate 1,150,452 downwards.
TTTTCATTTATGTGGAAGAGACAATGACACCGTTTGAAATAATGTATTGTCATCATGAAGTTTCACAACTTCTTGGTAATTATAAGCATTGTTTCATGTTCTAAAATTAAGGGTTGTATACTACATCATTTTGGTGAAAATACTCCATTAATCTTTTAATCTGTATATTATTATGATCCATGAATCTTTTAATCTCTATATTGTTATGATCCATGTATCTTTTAATCTCTATATTATTATGATCCATGAATCTTTTAATCTCTATACTATTATGATCCATGAATCGTTTTAATCTTTATATTATTATGATCCATGAATATTTTAATCTGTATAGTATTATGATCCATGAATCCTTTAATCTCTATATTATTATTATTATCCATGAATCTTATCATCTCTATATTATTATGATCCATGAATATTTTAATCTCTATATTATTATGATCCATGAATATTTTAATCCCTATATTATTATTATGATCCATGAATCTATTAATTTGTATATTTTTATGATCCATGAATCTTTTAATCTATATATCATTATGATCCAGGGTGGAGGTTCTATTCATGGGCAATACCCTTAAAAAAATAATGTAGCCTTTTAATACATGTGGTTACTTGTCAACAATAATGTCTAAATCACTTAAATTGATGACTAATTAAGTATACTTGTGATCAAGGGTAATTGGAGATCAAGATTCACTATTAGGGCTTGTGGCCTAAAGTCTGCCACCCATTGTTTGGTTTGGCATCTAGTCCATTTGCCCTTGTTCAAGATTAAAATTAAATGATGGACTCAATTGAAAAACACAATAGGTGGACATTCATTGTCCACTATCAATATAATTATAATATATTATAATCAACATTTTATATGATAATAAACTATATTATATTAAAATAGTCCTTTTTGGGCTGCCAAAACTTTCTCCCCCCCCAAGTATTCTTGCCAAAAGTGTATTATATTTTAATATTTTTTTTATCCTCAAGGAGAGAGGAATAGAGGGAGGGAGAGAGAGAGAGCACGATCTCTATCTTTCTACTAGGATAGAGTGAAGTAAAGAACCAGTTCTCTCTCTTTACCCCTAAAGATAGATAGAGAACCATTTCTCTCACTTTATCCTTGAATAGAGAAAATCAGACCTCTCTCTTTTTGAAGGTACATGTTGCTAGAAGGTTGAGATGACTTTGGTTCTAGATATTGCTAAGATCTGAGGCTCCACAAGCTCTCCAAGGTTTCGATCAAAACAATGATTGCAACAGAAAGATGTTGAATCAAAGCATTCAACAAAGTTAAAGCACCAAGAATAGATGATCTTATTATCAATTACAGATGATACTATCATCTAGTATAGAATAAAATTCATATTTACAAGGATCATTTGAAAGAGTTATTCAACCATTCAAGCGTCCGGCCTCTAGCGCTAGGGTTCGCCCGTTCAGATACCAGTATCGAATACCGGTATTTGTTACGGTAACGGTATCGAGTACCGTTAAAGTCCTAAATGGTACCCGATACCTATAGTACCCGAAACCGATATCCACATATCGGATATCGGTTTCTGGATGTTGGTATCGTGTTCCGATATCGATATCTGATACCGACATCTGCTAACGGTCAAAATGTTTGATGTCAATACCGGATATCGATATCCGGTATTGATATCAAGGTGTTGAAAAGCTTTACCAGGTAAGTCATCGCTGAATTTGATTATTCTCTTCCGATTATATTATATTTATCTTCTTCCTCCGAAATCAGGAATAGTTTCATCCCCCGAGGAAACTTCGTATTCGACTCCGCCCATCGCGAATACGAACTCGTCTCCGATTCCTCGATCCGAACGCGGTAGCGTTCGGACTTCAGGAAGGAGGAGGCAGCAGTGCAGCAACTCGTCCACGCCGGGACGCCATCCGCCGCAGCCTCAATCCTCGGACGGAGGCTTCTCCACGTCGTCCAATGCTCGCCAAAATTCCAGGTTCCTCAGGCCTTCCCCTAGGGTTTCTTTTGCCGCTACTCTGACCTCCACGATGAGGTGGCGCCTTCGTCCGAGGCTGGAGATGATGAACCCGAAGAGGCTACTCCTATTTTTGTCTGGGGGACTAATATAAGCGTCCAAGACGTGAATGCTGCGATCTTATAGTTCTCGCGACATTTTTGAGATCAACCTTCGAATATTGATGACAAGTATATGATGGCTTTGAACATATTCTTGAACTCGATGGTGGATCCGGGTTTTGAGTCCCTTCTCCTCGACGATCGCCATCCGGACCGTCATGCCCAGCATGGGACAAACACTGTTGTCATCCGATGCACACACGAACTCCACAGTGGTCTGATCAAACCGTCATCCGAGCTGGATGACGCATATCTGGTTGATGGAGGACCATCCCAACGACTGAGGCTACAGCGGGTGACGGACCCGAAGCCGCACGAGGACGGCCCACGTCGCAGCAGCCGAGCCCTGCGACGGCACGTGATGAGCCGTGGACGGCGCGTGAGTACTACCGCGCCGGGCGCAGTAGGCCGAGCGACCAAGACCCCGGCTTCAAGTACACTGCTCGACAAGATCCTCCGCGAGCTTTTTCCCTTTTCTTGTTCGTTCATTTTCGTGAGTTTGTTTGTGTGTGTGTGTGTAGGGTTCCCCGTGTTGTGGGCCAGGTCCCGGACTTATGGGACCGATGCTAGGCCCATTAGAGGGGTTTTAGCTCATTTTGGGCCAAACCCTTAAATGACGGGTTTGCCCTTAGGGCAACCCCTCTCTTTCTCTCTCCTATTTAAGGGAAGAGGAGAAGAGAGAATCGCTGAGTTTTGATGAATGAATTTGAGATGAGAAAAATCGTGCTGGTCCCACACGGAATTAATTAAGGATTTCGTCTGCGTTTATAATACCCGACGCATTTATGAGGTTAATAACCCTCCCCTCATATAGGGCAGGCTAAAGACCCATTTTATATATAGAAAATAAATAATATATAGTATATGCCGCGTGGGCTTGCGTGGCGCTGCCACGTGGCCCGGAGTGCCACGTCGCATCCACGTGGCTCCGCGCGGTGTAAACTGCTTTTTGCATTTTTTTAATATTCATTTTAATCAATTTAAATAGAAAATAAATTCACAAAAAATCCGAAATCCCTAAAAATAGAAAATTCATAACTTTTCATATATAACTCCAAATTAATCCAAATTTCTTTCATTTGATCCGAAATTTAATTATCTATTATTCTAAAAATTCAAATTTAATAAATAATAAGAGTTAAAATTATTATTTCAAAAATATATTCAGTTATTAAGATTTTAAACTTTAGAAAATGAAATAAATGTTTAGAAAAATGATTTCTCTTCTTATTTTAACTTTAAAAACACTTATAATCTCAAGAAAAAGATGGGTTATTAATTTATTAAGCTCAAATTTATCGAAATTAACCCTAAATTAAAGTATTTTGAGATTATAATGACTTTTTCATAGAATAATAGAAAAATACATATAAGTATGATAACATGCATAAAAAATAAATCATTTATGTCTTAAAATGCTTCAAAAATCATATTTTATCATGTTAATTTAGCATGTTATCAGTGGCGTTCGAACTTCAGGAAGGAGGAGGCAGCAACGCAGCGACTCGTCCACGTTGGGACGCCGTCCGCCGCAGCCTCAATCCTCGGACGGAGGCTTCTCCACGCCGTCCAGTGCTCGCCGAAATTCCAGGTTCCTCAGCCCTTCCCCTAGGGTTTCTTCAGCCGCTACTCCGACCTCCACGGATGAGGTGGCGCCTTTGTCCGATGCTAGAGATGATGAACCCGAAGACGCTACCCCTGTTTTTGTCTGGGGGACTAATATAAGCGTCCAAGAGGTGAATGCCGCGATCTTACGGTTCCTTCGGCATTTTTGAGATCAACCTTCGAATATTGATGGCAAGTATATGATGGCTTTGCACCGTATTCTTGAACTCGATGGTGGATCCAGTTTTGGATTCCCCTTCTCCCGATACCGTCATCCGGTACTGGGACGGTACTATCGTCATCTAGTACCACACCAGAACTCCACAGTAGTCCGATAACCATCATCTAGAACTGGATGATGGTATCGGGTACTGTGTGTCGGTAAGAGGATGACAGTATCGGGAGATACCAGTACCGGATGACCTACCATGTGACGGTAGTCAAACCCTATCTAGTGCTATCTACACAGTCTCCGGACGATCATATCTCCTTTTGAACACTTGTCACCATGAGTGGAAGAGAAGAGAGGGGAGAAGTTCTGCTAGGCTTGCATGGGCACCTTTATTATGGTTGGTCACCCCTATTTATAAACTTTGGGAATGTGAAATTTTTATAAAAACCCTTATTATTATGTCGATATCTATCGACGTCCATTGACCTTATGTGTGTGACCCTCTAGATCCATATATCTTTCCAGTTAATGACTCCATCAACCCAATAACACTCATTGGTATTCCTTATCAACTAATTATATCAAGATATAGATTAATTGTCTAAGGATCAATTTAACTTAATCGACGAGTTGAGTCGCCAGCCTGGTAGGTGCCAAGCTACAACACATACTTTGGGAGATATGGAGCATATAAGAACTTCTTCATGGAACCATGCCATGATCAGTTACTGTGTACATATAATCTTTTCATCCATGTGAGACTTATGAATGACTTAGGGTATGACCACTCAATTTAGTACTGATGCAAGTTGGAAATAATTGAGAAAAAGCTTCTCTAATATTTTCACTACCTTGGCCGAGGATTTAAGTGCGTCCTATTCCTTGAGTCGATATCCTATTGTACTAAAGGCTTTGAGGACTTTATGTCCCATCTTGACCATTGAATCACCTTTGAGGACTTTATGTCATATCCAATCTATAACACTTTGGAGATCCGGTGGCTAGGGATTTTTAAGTCATAGTCAAAACATAATCATCCATCCAAAAGATGTCTTTGGTGTATCAAGTCAAAGGACCATGTACACAACCGAGGCATGAGTTAACCTAATTGATAGTTTGACATAATACCATTTAGGGATTCATACATATCAATTTAGTGAACTCTTTCTCCAAAAAGCACCTACTATCTATTCTTAGTGTCTCTGCACCAATGGCCAAAGGGTCAGCCATATTGATACGCGTAAAAATATGAGCATTGAATGCGTAAATTTACGTATCAAATGAATTTATATTGAACTCTGGTGCAAAAGCGATTTATAGGGTTTGTAAATGAGAAAATTTTGATAAACAGAAAAGGAAAATAGAAGAAGTGGATAGAAAATGATCTTAATATAAAGATTTGTGATGCAACCACAGTCCAGTGATGCTCCTTAATCAAAACATACCTTCAAGAGCCGTATATTTTGCCCGGACTTGGCGTCTTGCATCCAACACGAGGAATGAATATAAGAGGGAAGAAACTCACTGAGAATGATGTTCAAAACATGAAGAATGATCAATTGTTGCTTTCTTTCCTTCTAGCAAGCCAATGCTAGAAGCAGACAACATAACATTCATAACCCTAATTTTTTTGTCTCAGAACTTAAATGAGCCCCAACATATTTGTGGAGCTTCAAATGACAATCATGCCCACAAAATTTCAGCCCTTGAATCCATCAGGGTTGTCAGATATCAAGCTTTTACTTTAGACAAATTTGGACCGTTGATAGAATTTCTCTCTCCTCAGATCGCGCCAATCAAAGCGCTCCGGTCAAAACTGCTCCGGTCGAACTTCTCTAAAACACAATTTTAAATTATGATAACATAAATTTATGATTAGATTTTAAAAAATAAATGCATAAAATGCATGATATTAATGCATGAAATTGCATGTTATCACATACTCATCACATGAGTGGGTCTGATAGTACTATTTTTTCTCTATAATTCGATGTCCTTCTTGAATATCCCACGAATAGGAATATTTAGAGCATATGTTTAAAGACTAGTGATCACTGTAGTATAATCTCATCATAATTCACTTAGTCATTGTATATTCTCATGGACTTCATTGCAAACATCACACAAGAATGAAAATGAATAGAAGTTCATTTCAATGAAAATAAACAAAAGATGAAAGTGTGATTGGCTTGCAGGCCACATAATTTCTATTAGATATACCATAAGTCCCAAGCCAAACACCAAAGCGGGGGTCAATTTGCCCCTTTATTTGGCCTATCAAACGAACACTCATGATGAGCAGAGCCTATTCTATCATTTGACCCTCAAACCACGAGCCGTGTACATAGTTGTCTAGTGACTACGAACAACTTATGATATAGCTCTCTTGATGATGATTATTTCATGATGAACACACTCCTCCACTAAGATATGCTTCTCTCATAAGAAAAAGGAATGATAACCTTATCCACTACCCCATTCTTTTATAGTCCATGCATTTAATCTCTACCTTTGGATCTCCATCATGAATCGACACCCCTTGCATTTCCCATGCTTTACAGATGACAAAAAGGTGGTTCAAAACATGTAATTTATACATGTTATTATATGATTATTAATGTAAATTAAGGCATAAAAGATTTTATTCTTATGCACGCTATCATATTTTGAGTGCATATCTATCATTCTATGAAAATTTAAGTTATAATCTCAAAATGCACTATTTTTAGGGATAATCATAAATAAATAAAGAAAGATATTTGAGACAAATTATTCTAATTTTATATTTGAGATTATAATTAGGTTTTAATGTCAAATAATAAAAGCAAATATTTTGTATACACTTATTTATTTTTCTAACTTTATTTTCCAAAAGAAATTATTATATTTTTTATATAAAATTTCCTCTCTTATTATTTATTAAATCTGACCTTTTAGAATGATAGATTATTTAATTTCTGATAAAAAAAATTTAGATTAATTTGGAGTTATATTTTCAAAGTTATGAATTATATAATTTTAAGGGAATTTTTCTAAATTTGTTTGACTTTATTTGGATTTATTTTTTATTTCATTTCAATTTAAAAATAAAAAAAGGTCTATTATCACGCATTGACATATGCAGGCACCACGTGGCAATGTATGCAGGTGCCACTTGGCTCACGTGTGTGCGCGTGCATGTCATTAGTGGGTTAAGCATCCATTGATTGATATAAGTTAACCCACTAAGGCTGCACCACATATATACATGATTTATGCATCAATTTTTGCCATGTAGAACTATTTTTCTTTCTTTTTATGCAAAGGTAACATGGTGTGACGAGAAGCGTTTGATTCAAAAACTTAATTAATGTCGTTGATCTTCACTTAAGTCGGGGGGTACGCGGTGGCATTTGATTCATTCTGAGGAGTTATAACGACTGAGATTAAATTGCGTCCGATGGATTCGTGTGGACACGTGGTGACATCTCATGCATTCGATGAAAGATCAAATGGCATGCGTTACACACCGCTTCTTCTTCATGCACGGCTTGACAAAATCTGAGCTCTCCATGTTCGATCAGTCGGAGGGGACTTAATCATGATGATTCGCATCTAAGTGTTTCATCTGAGCTATTGATTGAAGATGAAGAGGCAAATCGAACGATCATGCCCAAATTTAGCCTATTTATACCCCTGTCCTTTGACGGAAAGAGCATTATTGGATATTTTGAGGAATCGATTTGTTTAGACATCTCAATCCTTGAATCTCTTGCTTTCTTCTTCTTCTAGACTCACTTTCGTGTCCAAGGAGTATTTGAAAGTGAGATTTTGTTGAGAGAATTGGGAGAATTCACTTCTTGAACAGTTGATTTTTAATTTTCCAAATGTGAAATGAAAAACGTTGATCCGGTGATGAATTGAATCATTTTGAGTACGATTTTTGGTTAGATTACGTGTTTTCTCCCTAAACTTTCTTCCTATAACATTAGATTTTAATTTCTAATAGTAGATAAGTCAAATTTTACAAATTTTTTTTGTTTTGTCTCTCTTCTTGATCAATTTTTCTACTTAGATTTTGTTCCTTGATTTATCTGCAAATATTCATCCAAATGAAGTGATTTTTGATTTCCTGGATTTGTCTAAGAGTCTTCTTTCCAAATTGACTTTAATTTCTTGATTTTAACTCGCATCAATCCTACATTGAGCAATCTGAAGTAGAAATCCATCTTTGAGATCCTCAATTCGACGAGATCAATTGATTTTCTCTTTTCTACAGATTACGGACAATCACTTCTTTAAACTCAAGTTGAGAAGGCATAACTCTCATGGATATCGAGACGAAGGTATGATCATTTGCCATTACTTGATAATTTGATAATTATATTTTATATATCTATATACATATACGATCCACCCTTTCATGAGAAGTCAGACCACGTGGAAGAGGAATAACCCTTTATACGTAGATCTGTTTGAACACTCCTTGCATCTAGCCTCCTCTTCTGTGACTTCTTTAAGCGTAGAAGCCATAGAAATGGCCCAGAACATTGAGAGAAATGCTAGGAAGCGCCTTACTGACTACCCTATGCCCGTCCTCTAGAGACATGTCAGTCTTATTCAAGTGCTCCTAAATAGAGGTGTGAATTTTAGGATAGATGCCCATGTAATGAGTATGTTACCTATCTTCCATGATAAGTCTTCCAAGGATCCATATAGACAAATAAACAAACTTATCCAAATATGTAAAATTAATCAAATACATAATGTCCCGAAAAATTTAATGAAAATGAAACTCTTTCCCGCTACCATTAGAGATCGAACTAAAGATTGGTTTTTAAAGTTAGGAAAAGAATTCACTACTTGGATTGAGATGAAGGAAGAATTCCTTAGTAAATACTATTCGGTAGGAAAAATCACTTCCATAAGAAAGGTTATCTACGAGTTTATTCAAGGCTTGAGTGAAACTTTTCATGAAGCCTGGGCGAGACTTAGAGACCTCACTAGGGAGTTTCCTCACTATGGAGTGTCTAACCATGAGCTTACACAAATATTATATGATGGGTTAGGCGGCAGCACCTTCATAAGAAAATTCGAAGACGATGCGATGAATTGATCAAGATGGTGGCGGAGAATAGCCATCAAAACGCGGATAAAATTTTTGAAAGAGGTGTTATCGTGAAGGGATAACTGATCGATGCCAAATCAATAGAGACGAGCATGCTCCTAAAAATGATCAAGAAGATGGAGAAGGTCCAGAACCTTCCACTAGATCAACTCAACATCCGAAACGGTTCTAAAAGACTCTCATCCATCGTGCTACAAGAAGCGTCACCATGCGCCAATTGCTCAAGACTTGACCACGTCGAGCTAGACTACCTAGTCATGGTGGTACAAGGGCAGGGCACGTATGTACAAACCAGGCTCACAAGGAAGGCTGATTCAACAAGGAAGACCCTATTATCTATGAACATACTTGAATTATTATAATAACCTTATTTTCCATGACAATCCTTCGTAGTGTATAGGATTTTCGAGGAATAGCGATAAGCCATATCTTCCAACATACAACACCGTTTTACTTTGTAAAGCATCAATGTTTAACTTAGTTATTGACTTAGGTAGAGTGAAGGTAAACATACGAAAAATATTTAAAAATAGGATGGATGGTAATTGATAACTGTCGAGTTCTGATGTCGATAAAATTTTGAAATTTCGATCAAAACATCAAATGCAGTGAAAAATATTGAATTAGATATTCAAAACACCAAGTCACCAAGAATAGATGATTCTATCACCTAGTATGAATAATAAAACATACTTACAGGTTTCCTTGAAGGTGTTCTTTAAGCTATTCAAGTGTCTAGCCTCTAGCGGTATCCACAGGGTCTCCGAATGGTTGGATCCTCTTTTCAAAGCTCTTCACCAAGAGAGAAAGAGAAGAAATGAGAGAATTCCCACAAGGTTTCCATGGGCACCTTGAGTTGTGGTCGTTTTCCCCTTATTTATAGACATTTGGTATGAGGTTTTTTTCATGAAAACCCTCATAATTATGTTTGTATCCACCAACATCCATAGACCTTATGTGTGACCCTCTAGATCGATATATCTCACTATTTAATAACTCTATAGACCAAATAACACCTTATTGGTCAACCTTAATTAATTATCCACCTCCATATATAGATTAATTAATCAAGGATCGATTTAACCCAATTGATAGGTTGAGTTGCCAGCCCGTTGGGTGCCAAGCTACACCACGTACACTAGGAGATATGGAGTATGTAAGAACTCACTCATGGAACCTTCCCGTCATCGATTACCATGTATGTATAATCCTTTATCCAAATTAGACTCATGAATGACTTAGGGTATGGTCAACTGTTAAACCCTAATTGGTCACTCAAGTTAGTACTGATGCGTGTAGAAATCATCGGGAACTCATTCTCTGATATTTCTAACACCTTGGCCAAGGATTTCATTGCATCTCATTCCTTAAGTCAATCTCCTCAAATACCGAGAGTGGATGATCCCATGTTGATCACACAATCATCTTTGTGGACTTCATGTCGTATCTAATATATGACGTTTTAGATATCCCGTGACTAGGGATTCGTAAGTCATAATCAAAACACGATTATACATTCACAAGATGTCTTTGGTGTCTCAAGTCAATGGACCACATACATAACCATAACATGAATCAACCTAATTGATAGTTAGGGATAATACCATTCAGGGATTCATATGGATTAATTCAGTGAACTCTTTCTCCAAAGAGCACCCACTATCTATCCTTACTGTCTCCACACCAATGGCTATAGCATCAGCCATACTCATTATATGAGTTGGATTAGATAGTGCTATTCTTTTCAGGTAATTCGATGTCCTTTTTGAATATCTCACAAATACGAATGTTTATAACATATGTTTAAAGACTAGTGATCACTATATTATGATCTCATCATAATTCACTTAGTCATTGCACATGCTCATGGACTTCATCGCAAACATTACACAAGAATGATAATGAATAAATTTCATTTCAATGAACATAAACAAGATACATGAAAGTGTGATTGGCTTATAGGCCACATAATATCCATCAATAACATCCTAATTAAACATAAAAATACATGATTATTAATACAAATTAAGGCATAAATCATTCCATTATAATGCATGTTATCATATTTTTTAGTGTTTATCTATCATTCTATGAAAAAGTCATTATAATCTCAAAATGCATTAATTTAGAGTTAATTATGATGAATTAAGGACAATATTTTCATAACCCATCTTTATTTGAGATTAAAATTAGTTTTTAAAGTTAAATCATAAGAGAAGTCATTTTATGTACACTCATATATTTTTATGAGTTTAAAAATATAAAAGAAATGAGTATATTTTTGAAATAGAAATTTAATCTCTTGTTATTTATTAAATTTGACTTTTTAGAATGCTAGATAATCCAATTTTTGATACAATGAAACAAATTTGGATTAATTTAGAGTTATATTTTGAAGGATATGAATTTTCTAATATTTTGGGATTTTTTAAATTTGTTCTAAATTTTTCTGAATTTAAAATTGAATTTATAAGTGCGCAGGTGACGAGGCGCAATCTAGAGCGTCTGATCGCACACTTAATCGTGACCGTTGATCGTCAATTAAAGGCGAGGTTATGTGGCACAATCTTATTCATCGGTAAATCATTTTAAAATGATTTAATCTCAGCTGTTGATCTGAGGAGTTATAACAGCTAAGATTAAAACTGACGAAATGTATTTGGAGCGTCTGATCGAGATCTTACGGCAGCGATTCAATGCGTCACTTATAACACGTGCGGCGTGACATCATCTCGGCGGTCCATTGGAGATCCAATGGCCATGACTTAATCATAATAATTCACAATTATGCATTTCATCAGAGCCGTTGATCAAAAATTAAATGCCCAATCGGACGATTACACCCAATTCGCCTTATAAATTGAGATGTTCTTTGACATTATACAACATTCTAGGGAAATTCGAGTTATCGAACTAGTTTAGACACCAAATCCCTTGAATATCTTGCTTCGAATCATTTCTAGATTCAATTTTGCATCTATGGAGTGCATAAGAGTGAGATTTTGATAAGAGAATATGAAGAAATCGAGGCTTGAACATCAACGATCATGTTTTCATATTCGGGAATGAAAAGCCTTTCATCCAGCGACTACTTGAATCAATTCGAGCGCAATCTTAGGTTAGGGATCGTATTTCATCCTAATCTTTCTTTCTATAGCTTTAGATTTCAATTTCGAATCGTAATGTGATTCAATTTCAATTTCAATTTCGGTTTTTCGTGATTTTATTTTTCATAAATTTCTCTCTTGTATATTCGATGATTTCTCCATGAATCTTGATCCAAATTCAGTGATTTTTTATTCCGTTGATTTGTCTTTGAGTCTTCTTTCCAAAAAATATCAAAGCCCCTAATTTCTCACCTCAATTCATTGTCTGATTTGATTGAATTTCAAAAGATCATCTGAAATTACTCTAATTCTTTGTAGAATCGACCCTTATTCACCACTATACTCCTTAATTCACAATTATTTGTTAAAATTAGAGAGTTTGGTATTATTTTTGACACGAATTGATGTGTAATCAACGACCGCATCAATTTGTTCTATCAGTTATTAAAAAAAGGCAAAACTATCTTCTATCGAGTGTCATGGGGCTACGATGGAGCTAGTGGCCTTGGTTAAGCTTAAGCTGTACCTAAATCAGAATCTAGGGGTGAACATATATCTCCTTGAGAATAGAGAATAAAAGTAGTGAAAATAATGAAGTAGGAATGTAAGTGGTGGTGGATGGTTGTAGTGAAGTGGTAGAGGAATGAGTATCCTCCAATAAGGTTATTGGTCTAGATAATGAACTTTTGTTTAATCTAAAAAAGATGCATGACAAGCATAAAATAAGGTGATTAAAAAAATTTAGCATTAAATAAAATTCTGAACTCATTTAAATCAAAGACTAAACTAGAATCCTATGAACTCCATGTCGCCTAAAATAAAAAATAAAAATGATGTAAGTAAACTTCATAATATAACGTTCATGCCCTCCATGCAAGCATCACTTGTGTATAACCAAGTGACATTAATGGATATTATGCGGCCTACAAGCCAATCGCACTTCCTTAAATTTTTCATATTCATTGAAATAAAATTATAATAGTTGTCATTCTTGTGTGATGTTTTCAATAAAGTCTATGAACATATGCAATGGTTGAGTAAATTATGATGAGATCATAATACAAAGAGAACTAGTCTTTGAAGATATAAAATAAATATTCATACTCAAATAATAATCAAGAAAGACATCAAAATATCCAGAATTTCATTGTCAAATTTCTCTTATATGAGTTGTATCCCTAATCCTATAGCCATTTCTTTGTAGACACCTAATAGATATTATGTGGCCTATAATGCAAATCACACATTCATGTATCTCATTTATATTCATTGAAATAAAATTTATTTATTGTCATTCTCGTATGATATTTTCAATGAAGACCATGAGCATATGCCATGACTATAAGATCATAATAAATCATCACTAGTCTTTAAATATATGTTCTAAACGTTCCTATTTGAGGGATATTCAAGCCTGGCATTAAAATATCTATTAAGAATAGCATTGTCTTTTCTAACTCATATAATGGGGAGAGTTCATCTATGACCATTGATGTGGAGACACCAATGATAGATAGTGGGTTCTCTTTGGTAAAAGAGTTCATTGAATTGATCTATATGAATCCATGATTGATATTATAATTAACGGTCAATCAAGTTGATTCACATGCGCTTTACTCAATAAATCAAATTTTCTATTTTTCCAGATTTTTTAGAAATTTTCTACATTTTTCTAGATTTTTTTTCGATCCGATTGATCGATCCAAGTAATCCGGCCGATCAATCCCGTCAATTCCATCGATCGATCCAAATCGACCCCGAATCTATTGATCTAGATCGATTCCCCCCCCCCTTTCTCTCTCTCTCCCCCCCCCCTCCCCCCGTGTCTCGAGCAGGAGAAAATTTCAGGGGGGGATCCACAAGTATCTATAAAACATCATATATTGGATATGACATGAAGTCCTTGTAGGTGATTTTTTGCCATTGTTACTTGAGAATATTTACCCAAGAAATGAGATGCAATGAAATCCTTGGTCAAGATAGTAGAAATATTGGAAAAGTTATTCTCGATTATTTCCTCGAATGCTTTAACACTAACTTGAGTGACTAATTAGGGTTTGACAGTTAACCATATCCTAAGTCATTCACGAGTTTCATGTGGACGAAGGATTAGATAACTGATAATGAGAAGGTTTAATATAGGAGTTCTTATACACTCTATATCTCCTAAAGCACATGATGTAGCTTAGCACTGAATGACATGATAACTCACATTGTTGATTAGGTTAAATTGATCTTAATTAATAAGTCTAAATATTGATATAGACAATAAAGAAGGTTTACTAATAAAGTGTTATTAGGTCTCTAGAGTTATTGACTAGAGAGACATATGAACCTAAAGGGTCACACACATAAGGATATATGCATTATTTTGAGAGCCTTTGTGAAAATTTCACATGCCAAATGTCTATAAATAAGGGAAGAACAACTACAACTGAAGGTACCCATGCAAGCTGGTGGCGTACGACCCCCGTCGCCACCAAGGCACGACACTACGGCACCGGTGGAGCCGACACCTACGCGCGTCCAGCCCCCTCGACAGGCGAAGACGAAGGATCCCGAGTTTCACTACACCAAGTGAGACCCTCTTCTCGCCACGAGCTCGCGCGTGTAGAGCTATCTTTCCCGTTTTCTCTTTATTATGTTTTTATTTAGCCCGCACGTGTTTAAGCGGGCCTTTGCATGTCTTTCTCTCTCTCTTTAGGCCGCCGGGTGGGCTTCCCTCTGTTTCGGGACCCTAGCCTAAGGCCCTTTCTCTTTTGTGAACCCTTATTTTATTTCTATGAGTATGGGTGTGGGTTGTGGGCCTCAAGTGGGCCCTTTCCTCTCTAGGCCCATCAAGGGCTCTATAAGAGGGGAAGGGACCCCCCCACAAACCCTAGCCGTCATTTGAGAAAAAAAGAAGGAAGATCCTCTTCTCGAGTGGCTGCTCATGGAAAGTTAGGGGAGGAGTCCAACCGCCGACGCCGCCGCCGCCGCCGCCGCACCGAACGTGCCGCCGCCGCCGCCGCCGCATCCGCCGCCACTCCTTGCTCTATCTCCGGGTGTGTTGAACGCCGCCGCCTTCGCCGCCGCCTCAAGCCGCCATCGCCGCCGCCTCGAAGCTCAGCCACCGCCGCCGCCGCTCAGCCGCGCCGCCGCTGCTCGCCGACCGTAGACGCCGCCGCCATCGCCGCCCAAAGCCGCCGCTAACGCCGCGCGCGAGCCGCCGAGTCCCGAGTCCACGGAGCCGCCACGAACCGCCGCCGCCGCTGGCGCGCCGCCGCCGAAGCCGCCGCCTCCAGCCACGTCGCCGCCATCCCGACGCCGTCGCACGCTCCGTACGCCCTCCTCCCGTTCCGAGGACGCCGCCCGCACCGCCGACCACCGCCGCGCCGTCCGCCCCGCTCGCCGCCGAGACCTAGAAGAACGAGAATCGAGCGGGACGATTCTCGCCGAGCCGACTCAGCGGGGAATCGCCCGCCCCCAGGTTCGCCTCACCGAGCCGCCCGGGTCCACCCACCGCGCTGGCTCGAGCCCTCCGCGCCGACCCAGCCCCTGCGACCGAGCGAGCCCGCTCCGCACCGAGCCGGCCCCGAGTCCACCGAGCCGGCCCAGCACCTCGCGACCGGGTCAGCCCGCCCAAAGACCCGGCCGCTCGCCGGTCCGGACCAGGCCCCTCGACCAGACCGGTCCCGCCTACTGCCGCGAGCCAGACTGGCCGAGCCGGCCCGAACCGGTCCCGACGGTCCCAGACACGCCCTCAGTCGCCGGGACCGGCCTAGACGGTCTAGGCCGGTCCAGAGCCGGACCAGACTGGTCCAAACCGGTCCACAGCGGTCCAGACCGGCCCAGTGACGCCCGGGACGGTCCCGACCGCTCCGACCCACTCCGGTTCGACCCCCGGACGTCGTCTACTATCTCCGTGTGTCCGCTGCGCTCGTTCTATTCGCCTCGTCTCATCACCGCACGCATCACGCCGACCGCCACCCGTGTTCCGTCGCCGACTCGCCCGGTGTTCGACATCGCTGCCGCGCCCGACGACTTCCCACGCCCCGACCGA
This sequence comes from Lemna minuta, assembly GCA_024174645.1. NCBI lineage: Eukaryota > Viridiplantae > Streptophyta > Magnoliopsida > Alismatales > Araceae > Lemna > Lemna minuta. Next base: position 1,134,303 of record CM044103.1, on the reverse strand, counting down.
CCGGGCTCGCGCCCCGCAGGTTAGGCACTCATCCCCCTTACTTTATTTTGAAGTCTATATTTCCTTCAGTACTTCCCGCATTTGTCTCCACCGCCTGCGGGCCTAGCTAGGTTGAGTGACGTCAGGGCTCGGGATTGGGAATCGTGGATCCGGCCGCCGGGTTGACGATCGAGCTGCTCCGACGACCCGAGGCTGCTCTCTCCCCTGCATCGACGGATCTGGGAGGACTCCCGCTCCATCCTACTCGGCGTACCCCAGGATCGCCGTGACGACGCCTTGGTCGGTCGACTGCTTGAGGAGACCTTAGATATCATTGCATCACTCAGAGCACGTAGATCATCCCCTCCTTAGTTTCCCCTTAGAGGACATTAGCGCCGGACCGATTCACCCCGTCGGTCCTGCATCATCTTGGTATCAGAGCACAGGCTGTGGTCGCTCGACTGCGCTCGCCGCCTCTGTTCCATTTCAAATTCTGCACTTAGTATCATACATTCATATAGTTAACTAGATTATCCTTCACGCATCATACATCACACTAGGGATAGCCCCTCTCTCCCATAGCCGGGTACTAGCCATGGTTGTCGAGACGCGCTCCGCCAGAGCCGCGGTTCGAGAGGGATCTTTATCCCCTCCACGGGATCCTCGGGGTCCCGCGGGCGTTCCGATGCCCGACGGCGGAATGGAAGGTGTTCGCCTTCCTCCTCCGCCTCCAGTTCGCACCGGGTTAGGCGGTCCGACCTCTCCGAGACCGGACCTCCCTAGCCCTCCCTCGTCCAGATGGACGATCCGCACGTGCTCACTCCCCCCTTCGCTCGACCCCCGACGAGCGGCGCTCGGGAAAGGCCCCAGCGATGACTACAGATGATCGGCCTTCCACCAGCCAGCCTCGACGCGGAGGACGTGACCGACCCCGCTCGCCTTCCGTAGGCGACCCCCACTTTTCCACGGCGGATCTCCACCGCACGGTGAGCGCCGTCCTAGAGCAGATGGGAGTCCCGATCCCATCCACTTCGGGCCGCATGGCCCCCCAGCGACACCCGCTTGGGCCTGAGCGCCCCACGGGTGACGTTCGAGCACTTGATGAGTGGGATCGACGACCTAGCCCACGGAGGGGTCCCTACGAGCGGACCCCATACCCAGATAGGCGATATGATGATCGCCCGGCTCAGGGTGGCCCTTCGAGGGACTACCACCCGGACGAGCCATGCCAGAGAGGTGCCCGTCCCTACAATGATCGCTGCGATTATCGAGGTGATCGCGCACCGGTGGTCTCCTGCACACGGAGCTCGGGATTATAGGTACCCCTGATCGCCGAGCAGATCCGATCCGCTCCCAGTGATCCCTATCACGAGGGCGAGTACACCACCGGCGGTCGAGGAGACCAGCCTCGCCGCGGAGACTACGACCCTCGACCGGATTATTCCCGCTATGATCGTGACATTCCCCAGCGCACACCACCGCGCTCGGACTGCGCCGACCCCTACGATCGGGAGTACGACCACCGGCGTCACCCCAGCCCGCCACGACATCTTCAGGACGATCGAGATTACCACGACAGGCGTGATGACCCCGATCGTCGACGAGAGGACCATCGCATTCGGATGCAGAAGAGCGTGAGGGTTGAGGTCCCCTCGTCTTTTGATGGTTCTCGAGAACCCAAAGACTTTATTGATTGGGAGTCCAGACATGAACTCTTATTTCCGCCCTGGTATCGTATGGACACCGACCTCTCGCGTTGAGTACGCAGAGATGAGACTTGGCGGACAGTGCCAAGATCTTCCGGGAGAACGAGTATCTAGCCGCCGAGAGGCGAGGGCTCCCGATCACTACCTCGGGCCGAGATGGTCCGGAAGCCTGCGGAACAAGTATGTTCCGCGACAGACTGAGGCGACACTCTTCCTTTCGTGGCTTGACCTTCGACGGGGCAAGTCACTCTGTGCGGGATTATGACTGACGTACTTTCGAGGAGTGCCGGATGAGGTGCTCGATTCGTGGAGGACCCACGGATCGTCATTGGCCTTTTCACACACGGGCTGACCACCCGCCTTCGAATGAGGTGCTTAAGAGCTGTCCTTCCGAAGTTGATGAGGCCTACCGCATCGTGGAGCATATGGAGAGGCCAGGAGACGACGCCCCTGGTGACGACGACCCCTCGGACCACCCGGGCCCCATTCACCCGTTCCACGACGGCTACCACCCCATCCCAGCCCTAGACCTCATCGGCGGGAACAGTCGGATCGTCCCCGCCCCTTCGGTGGGGTCAGCCCCGGCTCACGAGCCGCGACGACGGATTCGTCCCCTCCGCACGACCGCCGTTGCTCCCTCCACCCATCACTTGTTTCAAGTGCCAGGGGGTAAGGGACATCGGGCCAGCCCAGTGCCCGTCTTCGAACCTGCTCATCGGGTTAGAATACGACGCCCTGACTACCAGGTAGATGATGACGCTCGGAGGAGACGACGTCTACGTCGCTGACGATGGGCTAGAGGAGGAGTGCTTGGATCCCGACGTCATTGGCACCATAGAGATCACTCCCGTGGTTTCCTCTCAGCTCCCGACGACACACCAGGGGGCTTTGGTAACCAGCATCGTCGTGCCGACGCCTGCAGCTGCGACGGCCCGCCGACTCGGTCTCCCGTGGATCCTACGAGAGGCGACGCCATTTCCAGTGAGGACGTCTACATTGCCGCCGACGGACTAGAGGAGGATTGCCTGGATTCGGACGTCCTTGGCTACATCAGGATCGCCCGTGCTACGACCTCTCCCTCCCCTCGGCACCACACGGATCCCCGTGAGTCAGCATTGCCGTGCCGAGCATCGCAGTGGCACTCCGGGCTCCCAGCCCACGCACACTACCTCCGGAGCCCGACCCCCATCCGCGAGGACCCGCGCCGCGCCCACGACGACACCGCGCCTCCTCCTCCGACGGCGGATCAGGCTGCATTTCGTCACCGACTCCCTGATCCGTAGCTGATTGCGACTTCGCACTATCGATCTTTTACACTTATGTGAAGATCAATGGGCAAGTAGTGCAAGTTGATAGTCGATAGCGGCAGTGCGCCAACGCCAGAGTGTCGATACGATGATTCCACGGCTAGGCTATCGACTCACTCGCACCCGAGCACCCTACGACGTGTCTTGGATCGATACTACGTCTCTACCTCGTGAGACTCCGCAGTAGGGTGCTCTTGTCGGCACTTATGACGACATAGTGCTGTGTGCGATGTTATCCCGATGAAAATCGGGAGCATCATACTTGGGCGACAGTGGTTATATGACCACTGACGCCCACTGGCAGAAGGGCAAACACTTGCACCTTCATGCACCGTGGCCGTAGAGTTGTGTGGGTCCCCTCACCGCCAGCCACTTGCTCGACGCCTACCGCCACCTCGAGTGGGACTTATGGTGGTTCGAGGTCCGGAGTTCCAGCGGAGTATCCGGACGAGCTCGCAGACACTCTTGGCTCTGCTTTGCTTTAGCACTTGACGCCCCCACCGGAGCTGACCCACCTACGCGTTCCCCGAGGCCGAGCCGATCCTAGCGGAGTTCGAGACGTATTCCCCGGGAGGACTCGCTCGGCGAGTTGCCGCCGATGCGCCATATCCAGCACGCGATCGATCTCGTGCCGGAGCTTCCCTCCCGAACCTGCCCCACTCACCGGATGGAGCCCGCACGCTACGAGGAGCTGTGGCGACTGTGTCTGAGGAGCCGTTGGCGAAGGGTCTCATTCAGAGAGCCTTAGCCCTGCCGCACTCGCCCTTCTTGCGCCCAAGAAGGATGGTAGCCGGCGCATGTGTTGTGATAGCCGTGCTATCAACGGGATTACTGCGTCCAAGTACCGTTTTCCGATCCGCGCCTTCAGGACTTATTCGACATGATGGCAGGATCCGTAGTCTTCTCAAAGATTGATTTGAGAAGCGGATACCATCGTACGGATTCGCCCGGAGATGAGTGGAAAGACCGCCTTTAAGATAAAGGGACGGTCTATATGAGTGGCGAGTGATGCCGTTCGGCCTCTCGAACGCGCCTAGCACATTCCGAGCGGGCCGATGAATGAGGTCTTGCGCCCATTCATCTGGCAAATTTGTCGTCATCTACTTCGAAGACATACTTATCTACAGCCGCAGCTCGAGAGGACCACCTCCACTCATCTCCGCTGAGTCTGCGACGCACTTCGACGGGAGAAGCTTTACGCTCACCCGAAGAAGTGCTACTTCTTCACTGCACCGAGGTTTCTTTCTTGATTCATCGTGTCAGCTCTTGGGCGTGTCAGCGATCCGGAGAAGGTGCGAGCCATTTCGTCATGGCCGCGACCTTCCACCATCCACGACATTCGGAGCTTCCTTGGATTGGCGACGTTCTATCGCTGCCTGAGTCCCGTAACTTTAGTTCCGTGACTGGCACCGATCACGGATTGCCTCAAGCTGGATACTTTTCGTGGACTGAGGCAGCCGAGTGTGCCTTCAGTCGATTGAAGGCCCCTGATGACCCGTGCACCTGTCCTACGGTTACCCAGACTCTGGGGAAGGTGTTTGAGGTCGCCTGCGACGCTCCGGCGTAGGCATCGGGGGTGTCCCGAGCCGGGATGGCCACCCCCGTAGAGTTCTTCAGCAGAAGCTGAATGACGTCAGCTCCGTGACTCCACGATACGATAAGGAGTTCTATGCCGTCATTCAGAGCTTTACGATCACAGCGCCACTATCTCCTCGTCCAAGGAGTTCGTGCTCTTCTCGGACCATGAGGCCCCGAAGTACCTCCACTCGCAAGAAGCTCAGCTGACAGACACGCACGTTGGGTGGAGTATCTGCGAGGACTACACGTTCGTCATCCGCCACAAGAAGGGCAAGGATAATGTGGTGACGCGTGAGTCGCCGGCGCATCTCCTCACTTTGGTGAGAGTGCAGGTTACACGGGTTCGAGTCCGTGAAGGACTCATATTCGACGTGTCCCGATTTCGCCCCATTGTCCAGCCCTCGAGCTTGGCCCTAGTCAGAGCACCGTGACTACTCTTCGGACGGAGGGTTACTCTATTCTTCAGAATAGGTTGTGCGTTCCTCGCACATCGCTCCGGGATCATCTCACTTGGGAGTGCCATTCCGGAGGTCTTGCCGCCATTTTGGCCGAGACAAGACGATTACGGCCGTAGAACAGCAGTTCTATTGGCCGAGTTTGAAGCGCGATGTCGGGAAACATCGTCGCTCGCGTGCAGGTGTGCGCCTTCGCCAAGCGGTGTCAAGAAGAATGCTGGCCTCTATACACCGCTTTCCCGTCCCGACGCGACTCATGGGACGATGTGAGCATGGACTTCGTGCTCGGGACTACCTCGCACGGTTCGTCACCATGATTCCATCATGGTGGTAGTGGACCGCCGAAGATGGCCCATTTTGTGCCATGTTCGAAGACGGCTGATGCCACGCGAGTGGCCCAGCTTGTACTTCCGGAGATAGTTCGCCACATGGACTCGCCCAAGTCCATCGTGATCGGATCGCGATGTTCGCTCACGAGTCACTCACGGCGGACGATCGTGGAGCATGTTGGGGACCAAGCTGAAGTTCTCGACGGCGTACCACCCTCGGACCGACGGCCAGACGGAGGTCGTCAATCGGAGTTTAGGAAACTTACTCCGATCTTTGGTGGGGGATAACCTCACCACCTGGGATCTAGTTATCCCACGTGCCTGAGTTTGCGTATAACGCCTCGGCGAACCGCACCACTCGGCATGAGTCCATTCGAGGTTGCCCATGGCTTAGTACCCCGCAAAACCTCTAGATCTAGCGCCGTAGACCCCCACATTAGAGCCTCGTAGGATGGCGTTGCATTTGCCTCAAGATGTGAGTGAGTTGCATGCATACATTCATGATAGGATCACTCACAGAATGCAGCGTACAAGCAGTGTCGCCGACTTGCATCGTCGTCACGGGAGTTTCGAGGTGGGTGACCAGGTGATGGTTCGGTTGAGACTCCGAGAGATACTCTCCCGTGCACGGCTCACGAAGCTTCATGCTCGTAGCGCGGGCCCGGTCCGAGTCTCGTCTCGCGTGGGCAGAACGCCTACGTCGTCGGCATTCCTCCTTCGTGGGGAATCAGCTCGACCTTCAACGTGGGCGGACTTGGCCACTTATTCGCTCTACCACCTCATGATCGCCCTTCCGACGCCAGGCCCTTTCTCAGAGCGAGTTTGCCCCGCAGTCCACTCCCCTAGCATTACCACCCGAGTGGCATGAGCAGGTAGAGGAGGTACTCGCAGAAATAATTGACTTCACAGTGGGATGGTAGCTCGCGGAGGTTCTTCGTGCGTTGGCGGGGACGCCCGGCAGAGGATGACGCGTGGATCACGGAGGGCGACTTGGCACGCCTACGACCGGACCTGCTCGAGCCGCTGCCCGACACACCCCGCTAACTCGACGGAGTCGAGTTCTTCCGACCCGGGAGGATTGGTGGCGTACGACTCCCCGTCCGCCACCAAGGCACGACACTCACGCACTCGGTGGAGCCGACACCTACGCGCGTCCGGCCCCTCGACAGGGCGAAGACGAAGGATCCCCGAGTTTCACTACACCAAGTGAGACCCTCTTCTCGCCACGAGCTCGCGCGTGTAGAGCTATCTTTCCCGTTTTCTCTTTATTATGTTTTTATTTAGCCCGCACGTGTTTAAGCGGGCCTTTGCATGTCTTTCTCTCTCTCTTTAGGCCGCGGGTGGGCTTCCCTCGTTTCGGGACCCTAGCCTAAGGCCCTTTCTCTTTGTGAACCCTTATTTTTATTTCTATGAGTATGGGTGTGGGTTGTGGGCCTCAAGTGGGCCCTTTTCCTCTCTAGGCCCATCAAGGGCTCTATAAGAGGGGAAGGGACCCCCCACAAACCCTAGCCGTCATTTGAGAGAGAAGGAAGATCCTCTTCTCGAGTGGCTGCTCATGGAAAGTTAGGGAGGAGTCCAACCGCGACGCCGCCGCCGCGCCGCCGCACTCGAACGTGCCGCCGCCGCCGCCGCATCCGCCGCCACTCCTTGCTCTATCTCCGGGTGTGCTGAACGCCGCCGCCGCCGCCGCCTCAAGCCGCCATCGCCGCCGCCTCGAGCTCAGCCACCGCCGCCGCCGCGCCGCCGCGCCCGCTGCCGTCGCCCGACCGAGACGCCGCCGCCATCGCCGCCCAAAGCCGCCGCTAACGCTCGCGGCCGGGCCGCTGGTCCCGATCCCACGGAGCCGCCACGAACCGCCTGCGCGCCAGCTGGCGCCGCGCCGGCGCCGCCGCCTCCAGCCACGCTCGCCGCCATCCCGAGCGCCGTCGCACGCTCCCGTACGCCCTCCTCCCGTGCCTGTGGACGCCGCCCGCACCGCCGACCACCGCCGCGCGCCGCTCGCCCACGCTGCGCGGACCTAAGAAGAACGAGAATGATCGGGACGATTCCCGCCGAGCCGACTCGGCGGGAATCGCCCGCCCCCAGCTCGCCTCACCGAGCCGCTCGGGTCCACCCACCGCGCCCGGGCTCGAGCCCTCCGCGCCGACTCCAGCCCCCTCGCGACCGAGCCAGCCGCTCCGCACCAGGCCGGCCCGAGTCCACCGAGCCGGCCCAGCACTCTGCGACGGGCCAGCCGCCCGAAAGACCCTGCCGCCCGCCGGTCCGGACCAGGCCCCTCGACCAGACCGGTCCCGCCTACCCGGGCGAGCCGAACCGCCGACTCGCCCGACCGGCCCGACGGTCCAGACTGCGCTCATCGCCGTGATCGGCCTAGACCAGTCTAGACCGGGTCCAGACCCGGACTGCACCGGTCCAAACCGGTCCACAGCGGTCCCGGACCGGCCCTGTGACGCCCGGACGGTCCCGACCGCTCCGACCCACTCCGGTTCGACCCCCTGACGTCGTCTACTATCTCCGTGTCCGCTGCGCTCGTTCTATTCGCCTCGTCTCATCACCGCACGCATCACGCCGACCGCCACCCGTGTTCCGTCGCCGACTCGCCCGGTGTTCGACATCGCTGCCGCGCCCGACGACTTCCCACGCCCCGACCGACCGGGCTCGCGCCCCGCAGGTTAGGCACTCATCCCCCTTACTTTATTTTGAAGTCTATATTTCCTTCAAGCATTTCCCGCATTTGTCTCCACCGCCCTGCGGGCCTAGCTAGGTTGAGTGACGTCGTGGCTCTGGGATTGGGAATCGTGATCCGGCCGCCGGGTTGACGATCGAGCTGCTCCGACGACCCGAGGCTGCTCTCTCCCCGCATCGACGGATCCGGGAGGACTCCCGCTCCATCCTACTCGGCGCACCCCGAGATCGCCGTGACGACGCCTTGGTCGGCCGACTGCTTGAGGAGACCTTAGATATCATTGCATCACTCAGAGCACGTAGATCATCCCCTCCTTAGTTTCCCCTTAGAGGACATTAGCGCCGGACCGATTCACCCCGTCGGTCCTGCATCACAAGCCTTGTGGAAATTCTCTCATTTCTTTGAATTAAAATAATTATAAGCTTAAAATAATTAATTCTTTGACTTAGTTTGATTTAAGAATCAAATTGAATCAAAAGGAAATATATAAATAATCAATTACCATTTTTCTTACATTTTGATTCCTTCAATTTAAACTCAAGAAAATGGCATGATATACATACAATATGTACAGATGATGATAAAATGCATTAAAGCGAGATAATTCATGTATTTTATGGGAAAATTAAGCATATATTGATTAGTACGAATGCATGTTATCAGGTGCACCAAGAAGATGCCTTAGGAGTGTTGGTATATATCAAACTATCTCGTGGAATGGGGTTCATTGGGGAAACAAGAGATCAAAGGATGACCACTCTTTGTTACCCAACACTATTTACTTACTGATATGCATAAAATCATGGTTGTAGAAAGCATAAGTTCATGTATCAAAACATTTTACTCAACTCTTTGATTTTGATCATAAAATTAAGCATAGTAGTGAGTCAAGGTCGAATCCACATGGAGTAACATTTTTGTTACTTTTTAGACTATAAAAGTGGAAATGATCAATGAAAAGAAAGAGATGTACATGAAAAATGTACTTAATTTGATCAAATGCGTCCAAACTCCTTTCAAAGATTAAAAACCCTTGATTGAACGGTAAAAAAAAATGTGATTTAGGATTTAAAAATATGAAAATATAGGTGAAAATATTGAGAAAATTTAAAAGATCGATGGAGAATGATACTAATATGAAAATTTAGGACGAAAACACACTCTAGAGATGTTCTTTGATGAAACACACATTCGAGAGCTCTACATTTCTCTCAGACTTATTGTCCTATATCCAATAAAAGGAATGAATAGAAAAGAGAAGAAACTCCCTCGAAATGATGATCCATATCTAAAAAAGGAAAAATTATAGAAAAATCTATTGAACTTAAAATAATCATATCTTTTCACACAAAAAAATCCATATTTTTGCCATTTCGATCCTTATTTTGTCTTCTTTTTCATTATATCACCTGAAGCAAACTATGAAAAGAACGAAAAACGGTAATTTTGTACTGGAAATTATTTGTCCTCTTCATTCCTCGTTCATGCTTATGATTAAAAAAACTCATTTAAATTTGATTTAATCATCTTCATTTGACCTTGCAAAAGGTCAAAGGTCAAATATGCATAAATGAAAGGAAATTTACATTTGATCAAATATGCATAAATCAAAAGGTGAAAGGTCAATTTACATTTGATTAAATCATCTTCGTTTGACCTTGCAAAAGGTCAAAGGTCAAATATGCATAAATGAAAGGAAATTTAACTCAAATTCAGCTTTTGAATAATATGATATGATATATGAGAAAATTTCATCAAAACATGATAACATGCCTAATATTGATGTGGATTATGCTTTAAAATCATCAAAGAATAATGAATTAAATAAATAAAAATGCATGTTATCACTTACCTATTACTCTATGCCCTTATTTTTTAGGGCAATATGATTACTTGTCACTCACAGAAGCAAAAAGTGGCCTTTCAATCTAAGGAAGAAGTTGAGTATTGAGCTATACTTGAGATCGCATGTGAAATCATCGCTATTCTCTAGTAAAAACTTGGCCTTCACCTCTAAAAATGCCTATGAATTTAATCAATTATAACTAGGTGGCCATCTTAATTACAAGAAACCCCACCAATTAACAAAGAAACGTAGCATATTGAGATTGATTATCACTATCTTTTCCACAAGGTGTGATAAGGTGTCATCTCCACTCCAAATGTGGCCACCTCAAAGTAGTTGGCTGAAGTTTTTAAAACCAATGCAAAGTGTTTTAGAAGACCCAATATGACAAGATGGGCATGTTTGAATTATGTGTATCATCTTGAGAGAATTTGTTAGACCAACACATTAGTCTCATCTAACCCACATATTCATCTCCTTACTTCTTTCTGTATAACCCCGTGTAGTCCTACATTCTATGAACTATAATTTAATGTCCTCTCTTCCTTTAAAAATCTCATTTGGCTTAGGATCATGTTTTACATCATTTTGTAGTCAATTCTTGGTCAATTGCCAAGGTTGGGTTGACATCACATGTGGGCCCCACTACTGGTTTACGAGGAGACACCACTAGTTTAAGAGGGCCCTTGTAGTTGCCACTTAGGCCCATATCATATGTGAGCCTTAGGCGACTACCATTGGTGGTATTTTTTGGGTTCTAATGTCGATAAACTTTCAAATTTTTTCTCAAAACATTGAATGCATCAGAAAACATTGAATCAGATATTCAAAACACCAAGCCACCAAGAACAAATGATCCTATCATCTAGTATGAATGAGAAAACATACTTACAGGGTTTCCTTGAAGGAGTCCTTGAAGCTATTCAAGTGTCTAGCCTCTAGCCATATTCACACATTCTCTGGATGGTTGGATCTCCTCTTCAAAGCTCTTCACCAAGAGAGAAAGTGATGCCGGACCGAGGGGTGAGCTCGGCCTGACGCTAAGGATACTATGGGGAACTAGGGAAGGGGTGTGGCCTATGGTATCTAGATGATGCGATGATGTCTCGATGCACTCCTCAAGCAGTCAACCTTCCCAACACGTCGTCTCGGAGTTCCTGGGATGCGCCGAGTAGGAGGGGTCGGGAATCCTCCTGGGCTTGTCGTGGCAGGAGAGAGAGCAACCTCGAGTCGTCGGTGGGAGCTCGACCGTCAACCCGGCGGCCGGATCCACGATCCCAATCCCGTAACCAAAACTCACTCAACCTAACTAGGCCCGAGGGCGGTGGAGACAGATGCGGGAAGTACCGAAAGAAATATTGCACTTCAAAAATAAAAGGGAGGGGATGCGTGCCTAACCTCGCGGGGCGCGAGCCCGAGTCGGCCTGGGGCGAGGGAGGTCGCTCGGGCGCGGCAGATGGGCGACCGTCGCCGAGGCGAGCCGGCGGGGTGGCGCGAAGGACGGCTCGGCACTGGTCGTAGGCGAGGGAGATTCGCGCGAGCAGCGCAGCCGTGGCGAGCCTGGGCGGAGAGGGGCGGAGTCGGGCAGCGGGATCGGGCGATGCGACGAGCGGAGGTGACTCGGGCGCGACGGCGGATGCTGGATGCGGCGGGATGCGGTGAGTGACGATCGAAACGGTGGTGGAATGGGCCCGGCGATGGAGCGGGTGATCGGGCCAGGGCGATCGGGACGCGGCGAGTGAGGCGGACGCGGCGGAGGCGGCTGGCCGAGCGCGGCGGATCGCGGCGGCCGGGCAGAGGCGCGGCCGGGCGCGGCGCTGGGGGACCGGGCGCGGCGGACGGGGATGGGGCGCGTCCGGCTCGACGATGGGGTGGGGATCGGACGCGGCCGGGATCGGCGGCGGCCGCGAGAAGCTGAGGGAGCGGAGGCTCGCGGCTGCACGGGCGTGGCAGCGGGCAGCAGGACGCGAGGGCGGCGGCGGCGGACGCGGCGGCGCCTGGGCGCGGCGGCGGCGGGATGCGGCGGCGGCGATCGCGGCTGAGCGGCGGCCCGATAGTGGAATGGCGGTTTGGCGGCGGCGACTGGCGGCGGCCTTGGGCGGCGGTGGCGGCGCGGCGCTGGGATTGGCGGCGGCGGCGCTGGCGCGAGCGGCGGCGGCGGATCTCTGCGGCGGCAACGACGGCGGCTTGAGCAGCGGCGATGGCGGCGGCGTGAGCGGATCCGGGCTAGGGCAAGGAGTGGCGGCGGAGGCGGCGGCAGCGGCGGCACGAATCGGTGCGGCGGCGGCGCGTAGGACTTCTTGCCTAACCTTCCTTGAGCAGCCACTCGAGAGGAAGACTCTTCTTTTCTCAAATGACGGCTAGGGTTTGTGGGGGGGTCCCTTCCCCTCTTATAGAGCCCATGGTGGGCCAAGAGAGGAAAGGGCCCACTTGAGGCCCACAACCCACACCCATGCTCATAGAAAAGAAATAAGGTTCACAAAGGGAAAGGGCCTTAGGCTAGGGCCCCGAAATGAAGGGAACCCACCCCCAAGGCCTAAAAGAGAGAGAGGAAGATATGCAAAGGCCCGCTTAAACACGTGCGGGCTACAAAAGTGCGAAATAAAAGGAAAGGGTAGAACGATAAATCCCCGCGCGCGCGAGCCTGATGAAGTCTGTGGTGGCGAGATGAAGTCCTCTGATGCAGGACGCGGTGGTGAAAACCCTCGTGCCTGATCAATGGGACTGAGGTTGATCGGAGGTAGCCGGTCAACCCTAACCTATGGGTAGGCGAATCCTAAACTCTAAATACGAGACCTCTAACCTAAGCCTAAGTGCAGGCAAGCGTGCCGATCAGCGGAGTCGACTCCGGGTGACCCGGGGAAACTCGCGATGAGGGGTAGGGTGAGACCCTCTCGATCCACGTCCCGGAGGCGTGGAAGTCGCTCGTCGTGGGGTAGCCAGGAGGCTGCAGCCCACGCCGAGACCGGACCCGACGTACGCGTCGAAATCTCGAACCTATAATCGTACTACCCTATCTACGCGTCCGACGGCGTGGAGACGAGTAAAGGAAATGCTTCAAAAGTAATTAACTTGAAAGAGGGGTTGAAGCTAACCTGCGGGGCGCGAGCCCTCGGCTCGGTCGGGCGAGGGAGGTCGGCGGCGCGGCAGCGATGACGGACGCCGGGCAAGTCGGCGAGAGAGCGCGGAGTAGCGATCGGCGCGGGGCGGGGCGAAGACACGTCGTGGCGAGCAAGACGGGTCACGCGAACACGGGAAGGCGGGAGGTGGCGGTCGGGGCCGGCTCGGAGAAGTCGGGACCGGCTCAGCGGTCCGGCCGGCCTGGGACCGGTCCTGGGGTTGTCCTGGGCCGTGCCCTGGGACCGTGGTGGGCCGTGTCTGGGGCCTGGGCCTCGAGCCTGGGTCCCGGGCCGGCCTGGGTCGCTCTGGGCCGGTTCGGACCGGGCAGGGGGCGGCTCGGGTGGTCTGGACCGGGGTGGTTCGGCCCGAGCTCGGGGCGGCCCTGGCGGGCCTGGACTGCCTGCTCGACCCTGGGCCTGCGGGCTCTGGCCAGGTCCGGCGTGGACCTGGTCTGGCGCGGGCTCGTCTGGACTGGATGGGCAGGGTCGGCCTGGGCGGTCCGGTCTGGTCAGGGCCGGTCCGGGGTGGCCCGGGTTGACTCGGCCGGTCCCTGCTGAGTGAGGAACGGTTCCCGCTGAGTTGACTCAGCGGGAATCGTTCATTCGTCTCCTTCGTCGTTTAGGGTTCTTTTCAGGGGAAGTCAGGCCGGCGCGCGGCGATGGAGGGCGATGCGTTGATTCCGGCGAGAAGGAAGGCTCGCCAGGCGGAGGATCGGTGGAAGAAGGCGGGGCGGCGGTCCTCGAGCCGGGGGCGAGCTCGGAACTTTGCGGGGAAGCGGGAGACGAGCGGACGGCGGCGCGGGTGGTCGCGGAGGAGGTTACGGGAAGCGATCGGGGAGGCGGTGGTGTCTGCGGCGGGGCGGGACGTCGACGGCAATGGGAGGGGAGGGTGGCGGCCGCGAAATGCAACGGCGGTGGGTTCCGGGAGGTCGAAGAGGGGAGGAGGCGTTCCGGACCTTGGAGATCGCCGGAGATGGTGGTGGAGGAGGAGATTGAGGAAGGGGGAACTGTGGAGGAGGCAGGGGGCGAAATCAGAGGAATGGAGGAGGATCGGAGACGGTGGCTGGGAGGATCGACGGAGATGGAGGCGGAGAAGGAGTGGGGAGGTGGAGAATATGGCCCGTGGAGGAGGAGGGATGGTGGTGGTGCAGCGATCTGGCGGCGGCGGCGGCGACGGCGGCCTGAGGCGGCGGCAGCGGCGGCGGCGGCTGGAAAGCTACACAAGGGGAGAACAGTGGGCAAGGCAGGAGAAGGCGGCGGCCTCGGGCGGCGGGCACGGCGCCGACACTACTGCTGCGGGGCGTGCGGTGGCGGCGGCGGTGGCGGCGGTTGGTTCTCCTCCTTGTCCTTCCTTGAGCAGCCACTTGAGAGAGGAACACTCCTTTTTTTCTTCAAATGACGGCTAGGGTTTGTGGGGGTCCCTTCCCCTCTTATAGAGCCCTTGGTGGGCCAAGAGAGGAAAGGGCCCACTTGAGGCCCACAACCCACACCCATACTCATAGAAATAGAACAAAGGTTCACAAAAGAAAGGGCTTCACGAATGGGATCCCGAAAAGGGAAGAACCCACCCGAAAGCCTAAAGGAAGAGAGAAATAAGCGAGGACCCGCTTAAACACGTGCGGGTCAAAAGGTCCATAATAAAGAAATAAAGAAGTAAAGATAAGCGGATAGATCCGCGCGCGCAAAAGGGCTCCTCCGGCGCCGTGATATCGTGTCTTGGTGGCCGACGGGGGTCGTACGCCACCATCCTCACTTAGTGTAGTGAAAGTCGGCATCCTTCGTCTTCGCCTGTCGAGGGGGCTGGACGCGCGTGGGTGTTGGCTCCTCCGGCGCCGTAGTGTCATGCCTTGGTGGCGACGGGGGTCGTACGCCACCAGAAAGAGAAGAAAGAAGAGAATTCCCACAAGGCTTGCATGGGCACCTTTAGTTGTCGTCTTTCTCACCCTATGTATAGATATTTGGTACGAGGTTTTTTCATAAAAACCCTCGTAATTATGTCTATATCCACCAACATTTATATACCTTATGCGTGTGACTCTATAGATTATTAGATCAGACTGTAAGCATTTCACATACTTCTTCTTCACGCGTGACGTGTCGAAATCTCGACAATCTATCCCCGATCCAATAGACACGACTTAACCATAACGATTTGAAGCCTAGCATTTCATCTCAGCCTATAATCAAAGATGAAACGCCAAAACTGACAATTACTCCCAAATTTGCTATAAATTGAGATGTTCTTCAATGATGTAAATCACTCTAGATGTTTTCGAGTAATCGAACTGTCTAGACACTACCATTCTTGAATCTCTCGCTTTATTTTTCTACAAGACATTTCCGCGTTGAGGGAGTGATTGAAAGTGAGATTTCGTTGAAAGAATAGGGATAATTCACTTCTTGAACATCGATTGTTGTCTTTGAAATCGCGGAATAAAAAGCCTTTGATCCGGCATCAATTGGATCATTTCAATTGCTATCTTGGGCTAGATTATGTGTTTTCCTCCAAATCTTTTGTCTTGTATCATTAGATTGTAATTTAGAATCTTAGATTTAGTCAATTTTGTTATTAATTTTGGTTTTCTCTCTCTTCGCGATTCGAATTTCTCTCGAACTTCGCTTGTCGATTTCTCCGCAAATCTTGATCCAAATTCTATGATTTTTGATTCCGTGGATTTGATTTAGAGTTATCTTTATAAAAATATCAAAATACCTAATTTCTCATCGCATTTCATTGTCTGATTTGATTAAATTTCAAAGAATACCTCGAAAATACTTTAATTCTCCATGGATTTGACCCTTATTCACCTCTATACAATTCAATTCATGATTAATCTTTAAAATTGGTGACTTTGGTAAAAAATTTGATGCGTGTTCGCATGTTTTCAATGACCTCATGGATTTGCTTTGTCACTGCTTAAGAAGTAGGTTGGCCACACATCAGTGGACTATGGTAATCACCAGAGATGATGGTGGTTTTCGGTGGTGGCGGTTTCTAGTGATGGTGCCAACAAACTTTTTGCCAATCTCGCCTGTGGTCGCCACATGGCCAGAAATGCCCTTTGGGCTTCTGCCACCTCCTTGGCAGCACAACCACTTGCTAGTGGCACTTTGGTGCATCCCCATCCACGGTCTAGGCCAAGGGTTTGATCACCAAAATGGCCATATCTCCTTCAGTTCTTGTTCATTTTGGATTTTCTTCGGCTTGTTAGAAAGCTTATCTTGAGAAAAACTTGGATCTACCAATTGAACTAGTAGGCCATTTGTCATCTGAGCCCAATTTTTATTATACTCAAAGTCTTATTTTTGGGATTTTCAAATTATTTAAAAATTTTGGAAAAAATCTAGAAAAATAAAAATAAACTTATAAATAATTAATTAACTCAAGAAAATTTTATGTGATTAATTCTATAGTCAATTTAAAAAATATAAAAAATTATATTTTAGAATTTTGAGTAAATAATTCAAAAGTTCAATTTTTTTAAATTTAGAAAATTCTAATAATCATTTTAAAGGATTTAAATGAGTATTTTTGAACATGACAATGATAGTCGTGTTTAAAATATGAATATGATTATATTTTCTGAAGAATTAGATTGATGTTT
Organism: Lemna minuta; assembly: GCA_024174645.1. Lineage (NCBI taxonomy): Eukaryota > Viridiplantae > Streptophyta > Magnoliopsida > Alismatales > Araceae > Lemna > Lemna minuta. The sequence goes on along the minus strand of CM044103.1, from coordinate 1,117,693 downwards.
GATGTTAAATCAAGAACATATATGAATCTCGAGTAGGATCCCCTATTTTGATTGATCACATATCACATATATAAGATAAATGTGTATGAATATCGAGATAATCATATATTTTGGGTATGGTTATTGAGATAACCATGACATGCTCCAAAATTAGAGACCATATCAAACATAAAAATCTTCATGAGTTAAACTCATGTGTGGTCTTCCCTTGTCATAACCTTACGATCCAAATCACTTTAAGTCGGTTTGGTGGAGGCCCTCATAGCCACTTAATTAAGAGGAGAGACAAAAAGATAGTTTATGATATATGGTCGGGGTTGAGGAACCATTAAATTTGTTGGAGTCACTCCAAGACTATTTGCCAATTTATTCTTGTCACATAATAAGTGTATAGCTCATATTGAACTCTAGGCCGCATGAGCATCAAGGACCAAATTATGATTAGATATTGCAAGTGTCACAAATCTCATGACATGAGTGCTTAACAATATATTATCATTGGTAGAGTCACTCCAAGTCATAATATAGTTATTGAGAGTTTAATCCTATAAGAAGATTGTCAGTTCGTCTTTTTCATACATATGCTTAATTTTAGTAGGATCATTATTTTCAATAAATATAAGTTTCTGTAAAATTAGAGATTATTATACATCTCCTACAAGAAAAGGTGTCATCGAGTAACCTAATTCGTGTTATTATAGATGCCAATCAATTGAGTAGGCCAAACTTCACTAGGTCGTTAAGAAACTTGAAGATCCTACAGATAGCATGCATATTTAACTTGAAAATATCATCATATTTAATTGATATTAATGCTTATTTTATGTAATTATAATGCATGTTATCACATTTTTAGGAAATTTTCTCCATTGGCTTGACATTTTACTAAAGTCAATGTTTTTACATAATATAGGAGTAATTATGTGCTTTAGTGATGTTTGACCTTTTTAAAGGTCAAACAACTTGAAATTAACCACTTTTTTTTACTTTAGTGAAGATGAGTAAAAGAAGAAGTTAGAATAAGAGGATAATGGATGAATAAAAAAGAATGAGTAAATGATGGGGTTGACTTAATATTATTTTGAATTCATCAAATCATCTTCTTATAATTTACATTTCAGGGGCATGTATTCAAGAAGACTTAATTTGTAATCCAATGGAGAAAATTTGAAGCAAAAAGGAGTTCTAGATATGAAGTTGTGAATTTATGAAGTTTATTGATTTTTATGGATTTTATGTTTGATTTTTCTAGTATTTTTTTGGATTTTAAAAGCTTAAAATAATCGCAAAAAGGGGATTTTTAATGCGATGGACACACGGGAGCTGATGTGGCATGACGCAGACACGTGGCGGCACCACGGGGGCTGACACAGACCCACGTTGGTGCCTACGTGGCACGGAGGGTAGATCCGACCAAGACGTTTGGCCCACGGGTATAGTGGGCCCAGGTAAGAGATTAGGGGGTGAACTAAGGCCCAATGGGCGACACAAGGTGTTATATTGCCCTCCCCTTATATTGGAGATTATTTCGAAAATGATCTTCCATGTGGGACTAAAGTTCTCCCTAGATGTGCAGGCGACATGGCAGCCCGAGATGCGTTGGATCAAAGCGCGCGGAAGATTGCACATCTATTTGGTGGATCACGGTCCACCGGATCCTAATCAATTGCACGTGACTAATTAAAAATTTTGGATCTCATTAGTGAAATCTGACAGTCATGATTTTATCGCACACTCGGTGAATCACGAATCGACACGTGGCTACTCGACAACCCTCCAATGAAGATCAGATGGTGAAAATCAAGGAGAAAGTGGGGCTGCATCATGGGAACGTGTCCACTTCTCGTGTGCAACGTGGACACATCGTGACCGTTCAATCATTACTTCAGCAATCGTTACGACCCAGATTTTTTGCAATCGTTTCTTCTATAAATAGAAGTTCTCTCTTGTTAAAATGGAAATTTTGATTGAAACGTGAAGAAATTAAGCATTTTTGGAGGAAAATCTTGAGTTCTTCAAGATTCTCTTGTGTTCTACACTCAATCGCGCATGGATTAAGGCAAGTTAATCATGAATCGTTCCAAGAAAATGTTTGGAAATCATCACTTAAATGTGAAAGCACGACGAAGAAGGAATAAGATAAATATGCAGCAGTCAAAGAAATTTGAAGCTCAATCTTCATGTCAATCAGGTTAGTAGTTTGATTCCTTTGTAATCCTTGCAATTTAGGTAGTTTAGATTAGATTTAGATAAGTAATTAGAGTTTAGGAATCAGAAATTTTGACATTTTTCTGATTTCCGAACAAGGATTTCTCCCTAATCTTGTCCAATTCAAATGAAATTATTTCATTGGATTCCTTGTTCTATTAGCTTTCCGTGGATATCTAATTTGTCAATTTTCACCAAGGTTTGACCCTTCAATTTGACATTTGACCAACTGCTGTTCAAAATTGATCCAAATTTGGGCATTGACTTTCAAGGGCAATTACTCCTAATATACAAGGTGAAATTTGATAATTTTGGTTTCTCTAGAATCCTCTGATCGCCTCTAAAAATCAAATATTTTATATCAAAATTCTCTTCTTTCTCTCTAGTCTCTGAAATTATAATTTTTGTAATATTTTCTCACCTTTTTCCTCTCTAATTTTAGATAAAGTCAGAGTCTGGTCAAAGTCAATGCTTTGACCTTGACTTTTCTTCTCAAAATATATTTTATAATTCTTAAAATATCTTCTCTTATCTATTAGAACTATTTCTATTGATAAAATATCATTTTCATTTCTTAAAAACTGTAATTAGACTTAAGTTTGACCAAGTCAATTTTTTGATAAAAGTCAACCGTGCTCTTTGTGGTTTGACCCAATCTCATCTCTGTACTTGATTTCTGATTTTTAAATTATTGTGAGTCCAGAATTATATATTTTGTTTGATCGACGATCGTGTGTTTTCAAACTTCGTATTATATCGTTCTGTCACCTACTTAGATCTAAGTGCATTGAATATGTTTGGGAGAGAGGAGGGCTAGATGAGTGACGGATTGAGACCGCGAGGTTGTCAATTGTACACGATCTCGTGTCAAAAATAATTCCAAATTTACGAATTTTATGAAAATATCTCGAATTGAGGGGTATAATGGTAAATATGGGTCGAATCCACAGGGAATTGGGGAAATTGGTGAAAATGATATATTATGAAAGAGAACTTCAAGAAGATTCTATGGAATCAAAAATCATAGAATTTGACTTTGATTTTGCGGAGAAATTGAAGATCGAAGTGAGGTGATTTTTCTGAAATTGAAAATCGTGAAAATACCGAAATTGAAACAAAATTAACTTGAAATTAATAATCTAAACAAAAATTAAACACTAATTGATGATAGATTAGGTAAAGCACTTCCACTAACCCATAATTGCAATTGTATTAACCTAATTAATCACCGAAATCAAGGCTATTCATACAAATCCAAAAATCGCGATTCGTGGAGTTGAAGCGTCGATTTCTTCCTTGTCTTTTGCCCAAATCTTGATCTTAAGCACTTCGCGGATGCGGAATTGAGTCTAGAAGTGATTGGGATCAAGAGATTCAAGAGATTTGGTATCTAAATAGTTCAATTAGATTGAATTGCTCTCGAATTTTTACAAAATGAAAACATCTCAATATATAGGGATTTTGGGCATAACCGTCCGATTAAACCGATCAATGGCTCGGATGAAACAGTTGCTTGTAAACCGTTACTGTTAAGTCCCATCTATTGGATCGCAGATGGCCGCTTGAGATGAAGCCACGTCAACGCGCGTTATAAAACGCATCAAAACGCATCCGTTGGATCTCGATCTCACACTCCTGATGCGTTTTCCGTCCGTTTAATCTTGACCGTTATAACTCTTGCAATCAACGGTCGAGATTAAAACGATTGGTGAACCCCGATTAAGCCACGTGTGCCCATGGATTTAAGTGAAGATCAACAGCCAATATCGCATGCGCAATTGGATGTCCCACACGTTGCCACGTCGCCTCCTCATCGTGATTGTTGATCGCGATCAATCGGACGGCTTTGATTGCGCCACGTCCCCTGTGCGCTATAAATATTATGAAAAATCAATTTGAAATTAGAAAAAATAATTTTTAATTCCAGAAAATCCTTAGAAATTCATTACAAATACAGAAAATTTCAAAATATAACTCCAAATTAATCCAATTTTCTTTCATTTGATCTGAAATTTAATTATCTATCATTATAAAAAGTCAAGATTGATAAATAATGAGAGGTTTAATTTCTATTTGAAAAATACATTTATTTCTTAAAGATTTTAACTTTACAAAATTAAATAAATGTTTATAAAAATGAACTTTCTCATTATTTTAACTTTAAAAACACTTATAATCTCAAGTAAAGATGGGTTATATAATTATTTATCTTTAATTCATCATATTTAACCCTAAGTTAAAGTATTTCGAGATTATAATGGCTTTTTCATAGAATGATAGATAAATACTCATAAATATGATAACATGCATAGGAATGAAATCATTTATGCCTTAATATGCATAAATAATCATGTATTATTATGTCTAATTAACAAGTTATCAATAAGCCAAAATTAGATGCACTTGAGCAAAATGTTTGGGAATACCAAAAATGGAAGGACAATTATGTGACTGTTAAATGATACATGTTAATATCTATGAGCAATTAGTTGAGGAGGCAACATGAGAACATGCAACCAAGAGCCATGTTGCTTCATTACAAAAAAAAAAAATTTTTAGAGCAAAGTAGGACTTAAATGTATAGGATATCGAAGAGCCTATCGCCAGCTTGGATGGTTGAGTTATCTTTTGTACAAGCACATGTACTAAAGATGATAAAATGGATTGAGAGGTTGACAGTGCTCGGAGTTGAACTCCTTGTTGAGATGAGAAAATACCCTATTATTCAACCACTTCCATATTCTTTTTCTCAGTTCATTATAAATTTTAACATAAAAAAGTCAAATCTCTCTCCTAGAGCTACAAAACATGGTGACCAATACACAACGGAACCTTCACAAAGAAAGCCCCAAGTTCTCTTGGCTGGTGAGACTAGGAAGAAAAAGAAGAAGATATTTTCTTTCAAGAGGGACAAAGAGAAGAAGAATGTGAAAATAGCTCTGAAAAAAGAAGGACGACAATGAAAAGAGCACTTGTTTCCACTACGTCAAGAAGGGACAGTAGAAGAGGAATTGTAGAAAGTAACTCAAAGAGAAAGTTCAAAAGAAGCATAGGAATGTTTCCTGTATGTATATGATAGACACTTACTTCTCTTATAGAGATTTCACATCTTGGGTATTAGATACTGGATGTGAAAATCATGTTTTCAATGATTTGTAGAGTTTACAAGTACAAGGAAGTTGAACAAAGAAAAAGTAGAGTTGAGGAAGGGAAATGACACAAGAGTTATTGCTTTTCTGTTAGGGTCCATGAACTTCAAGCTATCACTAGGAGATTTTCTTTCTTTAGAAGAATGTTATTATGCTCCTTGTATTTTTAAGAACATCATTTCAATTTATTTTTAGACAAAAATGGTTTATACTTTGATTATTAAAGATAACTATTGTTCTATTTACTTTGGAAGTAAATTGGCTGATATGACACCTTTATTCAATGGTTTATATCCAGTCAATGTTTCTTCATATAATCTCCAAGTTGATGTTGCTCTTAAGAAGAGTAAACAAAGTGTGAATGAGTCTTACCTTCGACATTGCAAACTTGGGCATGTTGGCAATAAAAGATGAAAAAATCTGCATAGAGATGTATATTTAGGTACTTTTGATTATAAATCATTTGTGACCAATGAATGTTGCATCATACATAAATTACCCAAATCTTCACACTCAAGACATGGAGAATGCGCCAAGGGTATCTTGGAGTTTATTTATTCTAAGGTATATGACTTGATGCCTGTCCAAGCAAAAGGAGGGAATTCCTATTTCATTACTTTTACCAAATGATTTTTGAGGTCTGGATGGGTATACCTAATTAGGTATAAGTCTAAAGCCTTTTAAAAATTATGAGAGTTTAAGAATGAAGAGGAGAAGAAGTTTGGCAAGAGTATCAAGAATCTTTGTTCACATCAAGTAGGCAAATACTTAGGTACACAGTTCACATAATTCGTCAAAAGATAACAGTGTCCTAGCTCAGTTGACTTCTCCCTACACACCTCAAACAATAGGTATGTTTGAGAGGAGAAATTTTACTTGACGTAAAAAATTCATATGGTCATTGAAAACACACGAATGTGTGTCAAAATTAATACAAAACTTACCAAATTTAAGATTAAATCATGAATTTAGTACAATGATGAATTGGGGTCGAATCCATGGAGATTTAGAGAAAATTTTAGGTGTTCTTGAAATTTGATCAAATCGGATGATAAATTGTGTTGAGATATTAAGGATTTTAGTATTTTTGGAAAGAAGACTCCCAAACGAATCCATGGAATAAAAAATCGCTTGATTTGGATTAGTATTCGCAGAGAAATCAAGGTAGAAAAATTGATCGCAAAAATAGAGAAAACAAAATTTTCATAAAATTTAATTAATCTACTATTCGAAATTGAAATCTAATGTTACATGAAGAAAGATTAGGAAGAAAATGTGAAATCTAACCGAAAATTATGCTCAAAATGATTTAATTGATCGTTGGATCAAGGCTTTTCATTCCGCGTTATGAAAAAAAATCAAGAGTTCAAGCAATAAATTCTCCCTGTTCTCTCAAAAAAATCTTGATTTCAAACACTCCTCGAAGGAGAAATCGAGTCTAAAAGACAAAGAAAGCAAGATAGTCAGGGATTGAGGCATATAAAAATTTTGATCAATTTAAACATCTGAGAATTGTTTACATGGTCAAAGAAGAGACATATAAATAGGCAAAATTGGGCATGACTGTTTGATCTGGCAATTGATCTTTGATTAACGGCTTAGATGAAACGCTTGTCTTTGAATCATCATAGTTAAGTCCCATCCATCACATCAAAGATGGGGTGCTCAGATTTCACCACGTCACACATAAAGAAGAAGCATCATGCAATGCCTGCGTTTGATCTTCATCAAGCACTTGAGATGCAGCCACATGTTCATAGGAGTCTATCAGGCATATTTAATCTTAGCCGTTATAACTCCTCAGAATGAATGACTGAGATTAAAAAATTTCAAAATAATTTAGTGAATTTATGCGTCATGTACCCCTTGCTTTAAGTAAATATCAATGACATTGATTAAGTCCACCAATGGAACGCCTCCCGCCATGCCACGTCACTTGTGAGAAAATAGAGAAAAAGATAGTTTCACATGGCAAAAATGACAGCGCATTTGCGGGTTAGCTTATATCCTTAAAAAGGATGCTTAACCACTTTACACATACATATGAACACACGCATGCGCCACGTGGTGCATGCATACGCTACCACGTAAGAACACTTTGCTGCATCAACTACCACGTCAATACACGAAATAAAATTATTTTTTAATTCTTTAAAATAAAAATAAATAAATCCATAAAAATGAAAAAAATAAAAAATTTCTAGAAAAATAGCTAAAAATTAGAAAATTCTTAACTTTCAAAATATAACTCCTTTTTAATAAAAAATTTTTAATCATAAATTAAATAATCTATCATTCTAAAAGGTCAAATTTAATAAATAACAAGAGAAAAAAAATTCTATAAAAATACACTAATTTCTTCTGGAAAATAAAACTAGAAAATCAAATGAGTGTAGAAAATATTTTCTCTTATTATTTGACATTAAAACTAAATTATAATCTCAAATATAAAATAAGAATAATCCAATCTCAACTATATACATTTAATTATTTATGATATTTCTAAAAAATAGTATTTTTTAATATTATAACTTTAAATTTGATAGAATGATAGATATGTACTCAATTTATAATAATATGTACAAGAATGGAATAGTTTATGCCTTAATTTACATTAATAATCATATATGTACTAGTATAAATTGCATGTTATCAGTACTTGTTGGACATGGTATGATCTATGATGAGTTTGTTGAAACTTCTAATATCCCTTTGGGGCTATGTGCTTGAGATAACAAAGTGTGTCCTTAGTGTCTTACTCAACAAATTTATAGCTTGCACTTCATATGTGATATAGAAAGGAAAAAAGCCGGACTTCTTCTACTTTAGAGTATAGGGTTATCTCGCTTATGTTAAGAAATGTCTAGATACTATTTATGCTAGATAAGTTGAAATAAAGGATTAAGTTATATAGATTTGTGGGATATCCAAAAGGAAAAGTTTGATTCTTTTTTTACTACCTCAAAGAACAATTTACATTTGTTGCAAAAGGGTCGTCTTCATGAAAGATGAATATCTGTTGAGAAGAGATAGCAGGAGTAACGTATAATTGGAAAAAGTTCCAAATCCAAACATAAATGCTACCTCATTAGATGAGAACTAAGTTCTCAAAAATCTTTAAGTACACACAAAGGTACCATGTAGGTCTAATAGAGTACGAAAATATAAAATTGATATGTGGGACATATTGACATGGATGATGTCAATACTCTTCACTTGAAAGATAGTTGTCCCTTTAACCAATGATGAAGAAGTGAATGATTCCAACTCTAAGAAATGAAGAGAAGCAATGGATTCAAAGATCCAATTCATGGATAAAAACCTAGCATGTAATTGTTGACCCTCTTGAGGGTATAGTACCCATCGGGTGTAAGTTGATCTTTAAGAAGAAGATCAATTCTGATGGATAGATTGACACCTTGAAGGCAAGGTTAGTGGCAAAGGGTTGTCATCAAAGATAAAGAGTTGACTATAACGAGACCTTCTCACTAGTTATTATGATTAAGTCAATGAAGATTCTTCTCACCATAGCTTCACACTACAACTACGAGGTTTGACAGACGGATATAAAAGTGTTATTCCTCAGCGGAAACCTTGAGGAAGAGGTGTATATAATAAGCTTGAAGGTTACACATCCAAAGAGTTTTTAGAGAAAGTGTGCAAGTTAAAAAGGTCTATTTATTGAGTGAAGCAAACATCTCAAAGTTACAATCTTGAGATTTAATGAGAGGATTAGATATGACTTCATTAATAATGAAAATGGAACTTGTGTCTACAAGAAGATTAGTGGGAGTGCGATCACTTTTTTGGTCCTATATGTGGATGTTATCTTACTCATTGGGAATGACAAAGGTATGTTATCGTTAGGGAAGGTGTGGATGTTAAAGAACTTCTTCATGAAGGATTTGAGAGAAGTAGACATAGATACGGGGAATACATATCTATGGAGATAGATCGAGGAGGTTGTTTGGATTATCCTCGTATATGTACATAAATACTATTGTAAAATTTTGTATCATGGAGAACTCGAAGAATGGTTTCATATTGATGGGACATGGAGCTCAGATATTTAAGGACTATTTACCTACGACTCTTGAAGATAGAGCATTGATGAAAAAGATACCATATGCCTCGATGATTAGAGCCATCATGTACGTTATGCTATGTACAATGCCAAATGTGACATTTTCTCTAAGAGTTATGAACAAATTTTAGGTTGACCCAAGACAAAGACTTTGAGAAGCCGTATAATGCATCCTTAAGTACTTGAGAAGGACGAAAGATTTATTCTTGTTCTTTGGAGGAGAGGAGCTAAAGCTCCAAGGTTACATTGACTTGAGTTTCTAGTTAGACCCAAATGATTGAAAATCTACATCTAGATTCATGTTCACTTTGAATGGGGGAGCAATGTCTTGGAAGAGTTTCAAGTAGTCCACCATTGCAGACTCAATAAATAAGGCATAGTAAATTGCTTCAAGTGATGCTTCCAAGGTGGTAGTCTAGTTGAAGAAGTTTATCATAGACTGTGGAAGTCTCTATGATCTATATCCTATTCCATTATTGTGTGATAACAATAGTGTGATAGCACAAGCAAAAAGCCCAAGTCTCATCAGAAGTCCAAACACATTCTAAAGAGCTTCTACTTGATGAGGGAGATCATTGAAAGAGGAGATGTAGTTGTAGAGAGAGTTTCATCGGCTGACAATATTGCGGATCCATGACTAAGCCTTTAGCTCAAGAAGTGTTCGAGCATCATTGTATATGCATGGGTTTAATGTATAAACATGATTGGCTTTAGTTCATGTGGGAGATTGATGGATATTATGTGAATTGCAAGCCAATCACACTTTCATCTTTTGATTATATTTATTAAAATAAACTTTTATTCATTGTCATTCTTGTGTGATGTTTGCAATGAAGTCCATGAAGATATGCAATGATCAAGTGAATTATGATGACATCATAATACAACGATCGCTAGTCTTTAAACATATGTTCTAAATATTCCTATTCATAGGATATTCGAGAAGGACATCAAATTATCTGGGAAGAATAGTACTATCTGATCTGACTCATATGATGAGTATGGCTGATCATGTGGCCATAAGTGTTGAGACACCAAGGATAGATAGCAAGTGCTCTTTGGAGAAAGAGTTCATTGAATTGATCCATATGAATCCTTGAATGGTATTATGCCAAATTGTCACTCAAGTTGATTCATATCACGGTTGTGTACGTGGTCCTTTGACTTAAGACACCAAAGACATATTGTGGATGGATGATCGTGTTTTGGACTATGACTTACTGATAACATGCTAATTAGACATGATAATACATGATTATTGATGCATATTAAGGCATAAGTGATTTGATTCCTATGCATGTTATCATATTTATGAGTATTTATCTATCATTCTATGAAAAACTCATTATAATCTCAAAATACTTTAAACTAGGGTTAATTATGAAGAATTAAGGATAAATAATTTTA
>CM044103.1:1065574-1106345 GCA_024174645.1 Lemna minuta | reverse complement strand
TAGGGTTAATTATGATGAATTAAGGATAAATAAATTTTACATGGTCATTACAGTTATTAATTGGTGAGATATATGAATAAAGAGGGTCATATAAATAACGTCAATAGATGTTGGTGTATATAAACGTAATAATGAGGGCTTTGTGAAAAGTTCATATTCCTAAAGTTTATAATTGGAGCGAGAACGACTATAACAAAGTCACCCATACAAATCTTATGAAAAACTCTCCCCAACCATCACCTTTTCTTTCTCTCATGATAATAAGTGTTCTTGAGGAGATGCGATCATCTGGAGACTCTGTGGAGACCACTAGAGCCCGGTCACTTGAACGACTTGAAGATCTCCTTTAAATGATAGGATCATTTCCCCTTGGTGCTTTCTATATGTCAAACCTTTGATTCAATAGTTTTTCCGCTGTGTTCGATGCTTTCATTGATGTTTTGGAAAGCTTGTCGACTTCAGATCCCAACATATCCTTACCTGATTCTTTTTCATAGGCTTTCTCGACTACAAGACTTGGTGAATTGGTACAATTTTGAGTTTTGAATCAATAGTGAAATTGACTTAGTTTTGACTTCATAGTGTTGAACTAAGGATAATGAACTGATTACTTACAACTTTCTTCTAGTTTGTTTCTCTGATGGCATAGGAAACATGAGCAGAAGAGAAAAGATGTGGATTTGATGTTGTGATATTTTATATATTTTTTTACCAAAAAGGGTAATATGAAGTGCCCATGCAGTTGATGTGCAGCATGCACGTCCTAAGCAATATACACCAAACAACCTATGTCAAGATGGATGTAGCGCCTTGAACCATGTGGCATGGATAGTGCCCACACAGCACAGTCATGAGGGCGACGTATCTCTTCTCTTCCTCCACGTTTCTATTCAGAGACAACATTTTTGGATACTCAGAGCTCCACGCACAGGTGTCATGCCCAAGTGAGGCGGAAGACCCATTCATGGCGGCAAGTGTCCCCAACGACTCCGAGCGCAGGTCACAACCAACGCTTGCGCAAGATAGACATACGGAATCAAAGCCATCTTGAAGAATGAATTTCCGCCGGCTAGAAATTTGAGAGAGTCCTTGTTCAGTCATCGAATTGGATCAGTCTACCGGCTGATTAAGATTGGTTGAGATCTTTCCCTTGAAATCTGTGCTTAGATAGGAGCAGATTAGCGTGTGATTAGATATATCAATCTAGTTTTCTCGTTAGATTTAAGAATTTCTTCTATATCTCTTTCTTCAATCTTTGCTCGTCTGATTTGGGCTGGATTCAGATGCGATTGATTTCTCTTTCTACCCTTCTATGATTACTTATTTTTGGTGCGGTCGAACGATAATTCTGTTTGAATCAACCCAGTCGCGCCATTAGACTTGCTTTTATACTCATTTCATCAAATTCTTTGGTGGTTTTAGCATCCTAATTGTTGCAGTCGGAGACCGATAAATTAGTCATCCCTTCCCCTGGAGCAGCAGAAGGGATAAACGATCACATGATCTTCATACTTCCAACAGTTTAGGGCAGAAGGGAAAATCATTGCCCGATTTTAGATGATTACTCTTGGAAGTCGAATATTCCCATATTTTTGCAGTCAAACATTGTAGATCGCTAATCAGATAATTTTTTTCCCATTTTCATAATTTGTAATTTAAAAATTGCACTTGGGCAGCTAAATAACTCTGATTTCACAAATTTGATGTCTTGTAGTTATGATTGGAGATTTTTCTGGTACCTTTTTGAAGAATAATGATTTTCGTAGAAGGGATGTGAAAATTTTGTGTTATCATGATACTTGAAGCAGCAAAAATCATGATACAACGAAGATCCTGAGCTCGTCCCTGTCGCCCCTAGTGATACGCAGATCCTCGTCCGCGTAAGTCACATCGAACTCCCCCTCACCGGTGTTCGACGGCGGCCTCAGCGAATCAGGAAGCCTGGGGACTTCCAGCGGCGGCAGCTGAGAAAATTGCCCCGTCGCCTTCACCGTCGTCTTTTCGAACGTGATCCTAATCTTCGTCGAGCCTGACATAAAGTTACTTCAATCTCCCTGTTCTTCGAATCGTCGCTAACGATTAAAACATAGAAAGAGAAGACTTGATACCCAAGATCTCAAATTTATGAGCCAATGTGGCGGTTGCTTCGGCCGGAGGAAGTGGCCAGGGAGTTCCGAACTGGAGCTCCACGATATTATCAAAATCCTTGCTGACAACGTCGATCCTCTGAAAAACCTGTACGGAATATCAAAGATTACAGCTTTACGAGATAGCAGAACGAAATATCGAATACCTGGCCGAGAGTAATGGGAATCAATCTTCCGATAGGCGGGCCAGGACGACTGCCGCCAAGCGTTCGTGAGGAGAAAGCGCTACTGTACGCCAGTTTCCATCTTCCCTGAAGTTTGTCGAGGTCTCTTTCAAGATCGACGGGTCCTCCTTTAGCTTCCAGATCCTTCGCTGCGGCATCCGCCTTTCTGAGATCCTCCTCGCTCGCTGCGAGGCCTCTGTTTAAACCAGATACGGCGTTCTGCGAGCCAAAAACCGTGGCAGTCAAAACTACTGTCTTTCTTATCCGGGATTTGATCAGGATTTACCAGCAAATTCAACTTCAGGGCCACGATTTTCGAGGAAGAGGTTCCGAGAATTTGAGCTCCATCTAGAGATGCCCGGGGAACACTGAAAGACACTCCTCGGCCGCGAGAGCCGAGACATTTCGCCGGCGAAGAGCAGGAGAAGAGAGCACCGCGGCGGAGAGGTAGAGCGGAGGAAGACGAGCATGGGAGAAGCAAGTGGCGGAGAGGTCCGCAAAACCGAAGAAGACGACATCGCAGGTTGAAATTGTTAGCTCGAGGGCGCAGATTTCTGTATAGGAGGATTCGGTGGTTGATATTTGCCCGCGCGTACTGCTGGATGTGTGGCGAAGAAGAGAGTTGCTGGCTGGCAGAAATGGGAGGAATATTCTGGACGGGAGGAGGATGGTTTCGGATTTGGCAGGGGTGGTCCGGCCTGTGGGCCAGTGAAGGTAGGCGGTGCGGCGTCTGCCAGGGACCGGCCACAGAGACGGTGACCCGTTTTATTTGTCTGGACTTGGGGGGTGCCTCAAGGCTGTTGCATGCCGTGGGTCAAAAGGTAATGCCAGATCTTTTGCAAATATTTATAATTTATAAAATTAAATAATGTACAATTTTAGAAACCCTCTTTCTGGAGAGAATTCTGTTAGCCGTCACTCTCCCTCACCGCCTCTGCTTTCTCCGGTTTTCCAGTTCCGTCAGCTATCTCCTTTCCCCCTCATCTCCAAATCTTAACGCGAGCAAGCACTACAAATCTTGGAACTTTAGCCCGAACGTGGAATCCGATGTTGACTAGTCAACTATTTGTCCCACGTGAGAATTAATCGGCCGGCACGGGGCCCACACTATAGTTAACTTTTTGCAGGTTATCGAATCGAATTAGAACGTTTGGCGGATCAGGGACCGGCGCGTTGATCCCTGGACCGTGGGATCCAATGACTCGCTGCATTTGCCTACCGTCCGATCTGTGGTCTTCCTTTCCTGAGATGCCGAGACAGAAGTCAACTCCCTTGATCACGCCCTTACGGCGACGGAATATCATTATCTCTTCGACAGAGGGCGGGGTCCGAATTCTGAATCGCACCGGCTGCAAGAGATCTCGTGAGAGAGAGACACATGCAGACACAGAGAGAGAGAGAGAGAGAGAGAGTTGGCTGAGCGACCGGGTACAAAGATATCTACCGCTCCAGGTCACTCCCATATATATAAAGGGCTTCTCGAGTTCTCTGTGGATCTTCAGCTTCTCTCTTCTCTCCCCTCTCTCTCTCTCCTCTCTCTCGTTTCTCTGTAAAAATGGAGGAAGAAAAGACGATAGAGTACCATCAGCTGCTGAGAGGGGAAGGGAAGCCACGAAAAGCTCCTTCTCATGTGTTTTCCAGAAACCAGGTGAAGGCGCTGGCCGCCATGTGCGAAGCCCTCATACCTCCTCTCAAGGAAGAGGATTACTGCCTTCCCGGAAGCAGAGAAGAACCCCTCAGCAAGAGCGTCCCAAGTCTTCTACGAGGCTTCTGGAGCCGAACCCCCTCTCCCGGACGAAGTACTCCTGTAAATTAATTGTCTCTCTCTTTCCATCTCTCTCAAATGCTAGTCGACTTGCAGGTGGCGCAGTTGATCGGAAAGGGCCTCCCGGAGGCCACGGGTCTGATGAAGTTTGCTCTCTGGGCACTGTCCACCCGCCTGGGAACCCTAATCCTCTGCGGATCTATTTCCTTCTCGCGAGAATCCCCTTTTGTTCTCTCTTTCCCTGAACTTCCGCTGCAGAAGAGAGAGAAGCTTCTGCAGAGATGGAGCAAGGCGACCTTCGTCCGCCCGCTAAGGATAGTTTTCCTCCTCGTCAAGATCCTCGCCTTATATCAGTTCTTCTCTAGGGTAAGATTCATTCACAAGATTCAGATTTTTTTTCTTCTCTTAATTGCTGTTCATTTAGATCGATGAGAACACGAAGAACGCGACCTGGAAGGCGATCGGCTACGAGATTCCAGACGTAGATGTGACTCGTTTAAAGAAAGAGAGGCCGCTAGAGAAGGGACTGGTGGAGACGAAGAAGGAGACCGAGGCCTCCCTGATCAAGTCTCTGACGCAGAAAGGTTTACTAGTGAAGGATAATGAGGAAGACGGAGTAATTGATATTCAATGCGACGTGGTCATCGTTGGATCCGGCTGCGGCGGCGGAGTTGCCGCCGCCGTCCTCTCCGCCGCCGGCTACAAGGTGGTGGTACTCGAGAAAGGAGACTACTTCGTCGCTGGAGACTACTCCGGCTTGGAAGGTCCCTCCATGGAGAATCTCTACGAGGCGGAGGGAATCCTAAGCACGCTCGACGGGAAGGTCATGATCTTGGCCGGCGCCACCGTCGGCGGCGGCTCCGCCATCAACTGGGCAGCCTGCATAAAAACCCCACCGCGAGTGATGAAAGAGTGGGCCGAGCACCACCGCCTTCCGCTCTTCCAGTCGCCTGAATACCTCTCCGCCATGGACTCGGTCTGGAAGAGACTCGGAGTTACAGAGATGTGCGACGAAGAGGGCATGCAGAACAAGATCTTGCGACGGGGGTGCGAGAAGCTAGGTCTCAAGGTTGAGTCCGTGGCGCGGAACTCGCCGGAAGGCCACTACTGCGGCTCATGCGGCTTGGGCTGCCCCACCGGCGAGAAGCGCGGCACCGACACTACGTGGCTCGTTGACGCGGTCACCCACGGCGCCGTCATCCTCACCGGCTGCGGAGCCGAGAAGTTCCTCGTCGAGAAGAACGACAAGAAGAAGAAGACTAAGAGAACAAAGAAATGCGTCGGAGTGGTAGCTAGCGCCGTCGGAGGAGAAATCGCCCGTAAGCTGCGGATTCGCGCGAAGGTGAGCATCTCCTCCGGAGGGGCTCTCGGGACGCCGCTGCTGCTCTCCGCCAGTGGACTCAAGAACCGCCATATCGGCAAAAACCTGCACCTCCACCCGGCGACAATGGCGTGGGGTTACTTCCCGGAGGAGGAAGAGTCAGACCTCAAAGGAAAAGCCTTCGAGGGAGGGATCATCACGTCGATACACAAGGTCGAGGCGACCGACGGCGGCGCTTCCAGGGCCATCGTCGAGACGCCGGCGGTAGGGCCGGCGACGTACGCTACCTTGATGCCGTGGGTCTCCGGTAAGGACATGAAGGAGACGATGAGGAAGTACAGCCGCACCGCCCATCTCTTTACTCTGGTTCGTGACCGCAGCGGCGGAAAAGTGGAAGGAGATAGGCGGATAAGCTACAGAATGGAGTCCGCCGACAAAGAGGAGATCCGCCGTGGTCTACGGAGAGCCCTTCAGATTCTGGTGTCGGCGGGAGCCGTGGAGGTGGGGACTCACCGGAGCGACGGGCAGAGAATCAAGTGCAAGGGGATCAAGGACGAGGACCTGGAGGAGTTCCTCGACGGCGTAGGGCCGCCGAGTGGGCCCAGTTCGGGGAACCCTATGTGGGCGTTGTACGGATCGGCCCACCAGATGGGGAGCTGCAGAATGGGGGCCAGCGAGGAGGAAGGAGCAGTCGACAACAACGGGGAGAGCTGGGAGGCGGAGGGCTTGTACGTCTGCGACTCCAGTCTCTTTCCTACCGCGCTGGGGGTGAATCCCATGATTACCATCGAGACGATCGCGCTGTGCCTATCACGCAAAATCGCCGAATCAACGGCGCGGTGATGGATGATAAAGTCCAGTCGTTTTCTTCGTTGAATTCGCGTGCATACGCTGGAGCCAGAGACGATGGCTGCTTGATTAATAAAAGTCAGCGTCGTTTTGCTGAAAGTTTGGAGACCGGAGTTAAGGAAAGGCGGGGGAGGTTCGCAAGGGGAAGGAGAGAGGGTGGGCTTCCGTGACAATGACGGAAAGGAAAGGGGCATACGATACTTGCAGTTGTTGGGTGCGGCGTAAAAGTGATGGCAACCCTGTTGCAGTCATGCCTCTTCTTGCCTTCGCCTGTAGGCAACTCTAGTTCCATGAGAGCCAACGTCGACGTCAGAGTACCTGCTCGCCCACGTGACCCTCTTGAGCGGAGAGCCGGCTAAGGAGAAAGATGGGTAGAGCGTGATGGAGATAGGGGTACTGATTTACTGAAGGAGTTACCTTGGTACATTGTAAAATGAACAACGATCACCAAGAATCCCCCTTCCCAACCATGGAGTTGTGGGAAAAACATTGCCGAATCAGTCAGCATAAGATGACAAAATCAGCAAACAAAAAGAATAGAGTAAAAAGCATGTGATCCAGACGCATAAATTATCAAAAGATTCAGAACATAAATCCCTAAGATTATTGCAAATACCTTCAATTCGTTGAAGTGTGTATGAAGGAACCTCATCAACTTGAAATTAGTCTATCTTCAAGTAAATAATCTAGTAATAGTTGATCTACAATCTAATTGGCTCTGATTGTAGATGGGCTGACAGATTCTTAGGTTTTCATTCAAGTTGGATACATTCAATTCAATAAATCAATTAAATTTGGCCCATTGGGAATTGAATATGATTTGGATCTTTCTAGTTTCAGTAAATGGAACGGCACTCATTATTACTCATTCTTAAGAACTTTGAAATAAATTAGTTTCAAATAAGTAAGATTTGAATGTGACAAACATTTATAGTGTAGCATTGGGCTCTGAATTTGGGTCCATGATACATAAACTGTCACTCATTCTTCTTGGTTCTAAACTTGTTATAAGTCCTAAAATTTTCATTATTTAACGTACATGGTCTTTAATTTTGGCAAGGGTTGTTGGCAGGGTTCAAACATTCTGGTTTGCAGACATGTGCATAATCCTATGAGCTTGCATTAAAATGGTGAAATGAATCATTTCTATGTTTTAAAGGATATTCTTGGTTTTTTATTAATTAATAGTATTTTATGAGCATTTGATGATATTGATTTATCAAGAATATTGATTAAATGATATTTATTTTATGAGCATTTTATTTTCTGGATTTTCTAGAACTTTTAAGGAATTTTTAGAAATTAAAATTCTCTCTCTCTCCTTGCACGCGGCCTCTCATCTCCTTCTCCTCTTCTCCCGAGGCGCATGTGAGGGGAAGGAGGAGAGCCCTCCTCTTCATCCTCTCCTCTGCGTATCTCTCTCTCGCGACGGGAAAAAAATTCTGTCACGAAGAGAGGCGCGAGGAGATGGGAGTGAGATCTAAGCCGTGGGATTTTAATCGTACATTAGTTTCACTCCGAACGAAGAGACCAAATCGTGATTGTCCATGAAGATCGAGTTATAACAGCGGAGATGAAAGCATGGAAGAAGTGTGGGTCTTGCAGCGGTTAATTCAGTTTTTCTCTTTTGTTTCTTTTCACTTTTAAATAAGCCTAACTCTACTCAATAAAGTGATTAGGTGTGATCAATGAATTGAGTTTTAATTCATTGATTTTTAATTCTTGAGTTTTAATTCTTTACGCGTGAGTGTTTATCAAAGTGAAGGCAACTTTCGAAGTGAGGTTTGTGCTTACAAGTGGTATTAGAGCTCAAAGATCATCAAGTGACCTCTCGAAATGTTGAGAAGAGGAGAATCATCGACGCAAGTAGAAAAACCATGGCCAATGAATCAATCAAGAAAATTAAGGTAGTGGTACTGACGCCGATGATGCAACTCTCAGCGATAGATTACCGACATTGAGCAATGAGAATGGAGGTGCATCTCTGCACTTAAGGATTGTGGGAAGTAGTTTCCAAAATAGAGACGATCAGGTAGAAAGACAGGTTAGCTCTATCTATCATGTTAGCTGCTATTCCGGAAACTTCTGGTGTCCAATTAGACATCAAGAAGTCGGCAAAGGTGAACTGGGAGATCATCGAATCATTCCATGTGGGAATAGATCGCCTCGCCCAATAGAGAGCACAAGATCATAGAACAGAATTCAAAAATCTCTCCATGAGAAAAATGAAAAAAAGTAAGTGATTTTACTAATAAATTTTCAAGAATCATTTTCGAGTTAAGACAACTTGCTGAGAAAATTGAAGATAAAGAAGTAGTCAAGAAATTTCTTTGGTCAATGCCTCCGAGATGTGATTATTTGACACTATGTCTTGCGCAATTTGGTGACCTGGATGTTATGTCATTAGTAGAAGCTATAGGATCAATAAAGGTTCATGAGATGAGATTATCCAAGAGAGATGCAAGAAAAGAGGAGCATTGGTAACTTGAGCAATGAACAAATCCAAGAAGGAAAAACAAGAGGAAGGACATTCCTCATGCGGAAGAGGAAGAGGGAGAGGAAGAGACCAAGGCAGAGGAAGATCTCAGTTAAGTGATGAGCAAAAACAAGATGGACAAAGAAAAATGTTTGACAAATCTAAGGTGAGATGTTATAACTGTCAAGAATTCGGTCATTTTTCTTATGAATGCAAAAACAAGAAAAAGCCAAGAGTGTGTGAAGAATCAATGAATTTAAAAATGGAAGAATCAAACCTTTTCATGGCTTTTACTGAGGATGTCTTGCTGCAAGGTGTTCAGGAAATGGATCTTCAAGATAATCTATGGTATCTTGACACATGGGCCAACTCATATATGACGAGCAAGAGGTCCTTCCACTCAATCGATGAAAACCAGCATGGTCTAATACAATTTGGTGATGAATCCTCAGTGATGTTTGAGGGAAAGGGATCTATTGTTGTAAATTATCCAAGTGGGGGAGAGTTAAATCTTGAAGGAGTGTTGTATGTGTCGAGCCTTAAGGTAAACATTCTAAGTCTCGGAAAATTAGATGATGATGATTTTACATCTACCTTAGGAGGAGGTTTTCTGTCCATATCTGAAAATGAGGGAAGGAAGTTTGCAAAAATTCAGAAAACAGGTGGGAGCATGTATCTTCTGAAGATGGGTGATTCTGAATTCTGCCATCTCACTCGGGAAGAAGGTGTATGGCTGTGGCATCATCGACTATGTTATCAAAATTTCCGTCATTGGTGATATGAGAAGAAGTGGCATGGTATCATGATTACTGAAATATCAATTTTTTTATCATCTATGCAAGAGTTGTGTGGCTATAAAGCATCATCGAAGTCCTTTTCCAAACGTATACAAGTTTCGAACTTGAAAGAAACTTGAATTAATTCACAGTGATATATGTGGACCGATTCAACCATCAACATTAGGAGGAAGACGGTACTACTTTCTAATATTAGATATTTTTCATGATTAATGTGGGTAGCTTTTTTGAAAGAAAAATTATAGGCATTTCAGTGTTTTAAAATGTTTTAAAACTTAGCTGAATCAAAAAGTGGTGAGAAGATTAAGTGTTTTAGGATAGATGAAGGAGGTGAATTCAATTCAGAGGATTTCAGAAGTTATTGTGAAGAGAATGGCATAAAAAGGCAACTCATTGCCCCTTACTTACCTCATCAAAACAGAGTGGTGGAGAGAAAGAAAAAAATTATAATGTCCCGTGTAAGAAGCATGTTGAAGGAAAAGAAGTTACCCCTTGAATTATGGGCTGAGGTAGTAAACACGTGTGTTTATGTCTTAAAATGATACATCACTAAAATTTTAAAAGATGCAACTCTATATGAGAAATCGATGAGGGAGAAAACCAAATGTGGAGCACTTGCGAGTATTTGGATTAGTGGTGAATGTGAAGACCATGAAGAAAGTGAGTAAGCTGGAAGACAAAAGCAATGTGATGATCTTCATTGGTTATGAATTAGGCACTAAAGCATATGAGTGTCTTGATCTGTTAAATTTCAAGGTATTTATCAGTAGAGATGTGATTTTTGAGGAATCTTAGTGTTGAGACTTCATCCAAGAGGGTCATCAATGTGTTGATTTCACTTTCACTTCGGCCATTGATTTGGTAAATTCATCTAAAATCTCAACTATCAATCCAAAGTCAAACTCAACATTAGACGTGCCCTCATATAAAAACATTGATCGAGGTCAACTCTCTTATGAGGAAGAAAGACCCGAGCGACTCAGATCGATTCAATCAATTTATGAGGAAACACAAGGAACATAAAATGATGAAATATGTTTCATCTCAAGTGAAGAGCCCTCGTCTTATGAATCTGCAGTTATGGAGGAAGCATGGAGACAAGCCTTGAGATAAGAAATGGAAGCAATTGAGAAAAATTCAACCTGGGATCTTGTGAAGCCATTTGAGATGTGTAAGCCAATCTGTTTCGAGTGGATTTATAGAATAAAAAGGAATTTCATTGGTGAGATTACAAGATAGAAAGCACGTCTTGTAGCAAAAGGGTATCGTCAGAAAAGAGGAATCAATTATGATGATGTGTTCTCACCAGTAGCAAGAGTAGAATATACTCGAATAATCATAGCATTAGCAACACAATTCAAGTGAAATTTACATCATCTTGGTGTAAAATCAGCATTCCTAAATGGTGAAATCGAGAAAGAGGTTTATGTGGCTCAACCCGAGGGCTTCATTAAGGTAGGAAAAGAAGATTATGTGCTCAGATTGAAGAAAGCCCTCTACAGACTTAAGCAAGCTCCAAGGGCGTGGAATTACAAACTTGATTACACACTAAATTCTATGGGTTTTTAAAAAAAAATACTAGTGAACATGCAGTGTGTATCTCAAGTATCAAAGAACACAAATGATTGGTGGGAGTCTATGTAGATGATCTCATCATTACCAGATTAAGAACTAAGGAAATTGAATTGTCTAAATCATTCATGAAAACCAAATTTGACGTGACTGATTTCGGTCTTCTGAACTCATATTTGGGCATTGAAGTAATATAAGGAAATTCTGAAAATCAGGTTATGTCAAACATCATATGCATTAAAATTACTTGACGAGTTTAATATGAGATAATGCAATTCATCTAAATTATCGATAGAATGTCATTTAAAATTGAGCTGAGAAGGTGAAGGAACGAAGTGGAACCTACTCATTTTAGAAAGCTAATTGGGTGTTTAAGGTATCTTACTTAAAGCGAGATGCTTTTTAGCTACAACCAAGGCCATTAAACATGGGAAGATGGGGATAAGAGAAGGTGAAACTTAATATTTCAAGGTTAATGAAATATATTAGTGCTAGTCATGGGGGAGTTTATAAATGTGATACAATAGGTCATGATGATGAGTTATCAACATAAAAATGCAACAATGCTTGACCTAGGCTTGAGGCTGCAACATTTTATAGCATTCTAATGCCCATTTCATATAAATTACATAAAGGAATTGCTTGGACAGTTATCTCGTGAAGACTACATGCCAATGATTAGCAGTAGATAAGGGAATATAGTTCAGACATCGCATTCAAGGAATGTCAATGCCTCACATGTTCTATCTATGATGGATAGTTGACTGAGGCATTGGTTCAGCTAATGCTATGCAAGGGAAATAATTTAGAGATCTATTATTTGACACCAGCATGAATTATAATGACCTACTTTGGTACAAAACTACTAGGAATCACCAATATCCATAATTGTCTCACATCATAGGGGACTTGTTGTATGTGCATTGGTTGGGAAGTTCTCAACCATTAGAGGGGCTTTCAAGTACAAGAATTTCAAGCTGAAGGTAGACATATCAAGGCTATAATGGCTCCGAAGAGCTGGTTATACCAAATGGATGTAGATGCAAAGGGTATCATAGTTGTTAATGATAAAATTGTGATGTTGATGATTATGTGTAGGTCTTCTAAGTGATGGGAGACAATGAGAATGAATGCAATGTGGACAATGAGCAAGAGGACAACAAAGAGGATGATAATGAGGACGAGGAAGATGATGAAAATTTTAGAAGGATTTATAATGTTCTTGTCTAGATTTTGAAGTTTTATAATTTTCAGATTGGATTTCTGATTTGAAAATCATCATTGGCTCTCTCCATTATGGTGTGCTAATTACAAAAATAATTACTTGAGAAAAATCACAATGTAAAGTCATTTACAGGAGCGTATGAGTTCAATAGGCCACCTTTCATTAAATGGGAATAATAGCCCATATTGCCAAATAGGACATCAAATGAATCATCTAAATGTATACCAAACACCAAGTAGAATTAATATACAGCCACTGAATAATAATCATCTGCACTGGTCAAGAGAAGGTCCAACAAATATTTAAAGAAATTCATTATCTTTATCTCGATCAAGTCTTTGTTTGAAGATGGGCAGCCAACTTATTTCTTTGAAAATTCATCTCATCAAATATAGATGAGCATGTGGCCAATGCATCTGTAGAAGCTATTTCCCTCCCACCACCACCACACATGCATGTGCAAAATGATGAAAATAGAGAAAACACAATTTCAAAGGATTCTATCATTGGCTAACACATTACCTTGATAACTTTAAGCTTCTTCCCATTGTACATACCATTGCACATCCCAGCCCTTGAAAGACAAAACATAAGGTCAAAATTGGGATATGATTCATTAAGAAATTTTCAAGATGATTTAGCATGAGGACCATATAATTTAGAAGATTTTTTTATTATCTCTCAACATTTCAGCCTCATCATAGGTTTTTGGGTAGCACTAGTCTCTAATTAATCTGCATAGAAGAAATAAATAACAAATGATGCAAAAAGAACTTTATAAATAGAGAACTAACTCTATATTTCTACTAAGGTTTCTTATGTGTCACGCCACATCATCTTCTTATCCTACATGGCAGTTCATATCACCAAGTTTTCTTGGGTGAGCTCAACACGTCATTGTCACTTCAACATTTGGCTTAAAATGTATTGCCACATTGTCGCCACAACAAAAATTCTAATAAAATATTATCAACCTATCATCATGCTTGTCCAAGTTGCATCGCTTGATCTAGTCATTTTTAGTTATTATTTCTTGGAGTACCATTTTAGTTATTGTTGGGCCATTTTTCAAAGTAGTTGTTAAATCTCGACACATCTATTAAATACATCAATGCCCTTGCAAAATGGATATTTATTTAAATTTCTATTTTTATCATTTGTATAAAAACCGATGGACATTTGAAAAAGATAAGTTGGATGATATAATTTTTGGAACAATTGATCAAGAGTCAAATTCCTCTCTCTCTCTCTCCACCCACCCCCTCTCTTTTCCTTGCTTCTTCTACATCATTAGACCTTCTATCTTTACCCTCCTTGTGCTTCTCTCCTCATATCTACAAAAACAATTTTCTGTCCTCAGCTTCTTAGCATTATTCAAATATTCTCCTTCTTCTTCCTTGTCTCTATTGTACATTGATATCAAAATTGACACATGCAACCAACAAGGTGAAAAAAGTAAAAATCACCTATTGATAACAAGCAATATATGGTTGAAATTATAGGACTATTAGTTCATTTAACGGCACAATTCATACCTTTAAGATGCATGTTATCATATTTCAAGTATATTTTTATAAAATTCTTTGTCGACTAACTTATTACATCAAAAATACTTTATTTTAAGGCAAAGTTTCTCAATTTAAAATTTTGACTTCTCAAACATTAAAGCTCTTATATTATTTGTCTCATTTTATTTCAGATCTTTATTGTCTAAGATTTAAATGACAATAATGATAGAAAATATTTTAATGCCATCTAGCTCTTCTCAAAGACTAATTTTGGGTAGTTGATGGGTTCAACCTTTTTCAAAATTAAATATCTTTTTTATTAGCCTATTTAATTAAAATTTAAAAAAACTTGAGAATATTAAAATTTGAAGAATAAAGAGAAGAATAAAAATATTTTGATCTAGATGAAATGGCTAAATTCACCTACTTTTATTTTTTTTGAAAGCAATCTAGAGATATTAATGGAAAGATCCTTCTGTTATCTTTAAATTTTTGGAATTATACTTAACATAGAAAATTAAATATACAGACCAATAAATAAATTTTTTTAGAAAGATGATCTATATTTTGGAGGCCTGGAGGACATTTTATCACACAATTTGATCAAAGCCTTACATCATCACTTACTTGGCCAATGCGTACATGGCTTGCTTAGAGAAAATCTTGATGTAGATCTCATTGAGAGCATTGATTAATGTACTCAAGACATTTACAGATATATCATGATGCTTGGATCATGATCTAACAACCATGATAGACGCATTGATTTCCCTCTTCTAGGAATAGTAACAAGAGAAAGAGTTTTTGTGCTTTTGATTAAAAAACAAAGCATCAACCGGATGGCTTCTACAACTCTCAATATTTTACCCTCATCAAATGGCAAAATCTCACAAAATGTGAGGTAATCTTCACCATTCATAGCCTAAAAATCTGTGATTTGACAACCCAACACTCTCTTGATGATTTCTAAATGATTTTTTGGGGGTGTGATAACATGCTAATTAGACATGATAATACATGATTATTAACCTATATTTACTTAAGATTATAAGTAGTTTTTAATATTAAATAATGAGAGAAATTATTCTTATAAACATTCATTTAATTTTCTAAAGTTTAAATTTTAAAGAAATGAAAGTATTTTTGAAATAGAAATTAGATCTCTCGTTATTAATTAAATTTCACTTTTTAGAATGATAGATAATTAAATTTCTGATCAAATGAAAGAAATTTGGATTAATTTGGAGTTATATTTTGAACGTTATGAATTTTCTAATTTTTATAGATTTTTACGGAATTTTTCTGAATTTTTCTGAATTTTAAATAAATTTCTAAGGATTTTCCGGAATTAAAAGTTGAATTTTCTAATTAAAATTGATTTTTCAGAATTTTCAAAAGCGCACAGGTGACGTGGCACGATCAGAGCCGTTCGATCGCGTCGCAATCGAATGGTCAACGCATGAGGTGACATGGCAGCGTAAGGGGCGTCCGATCATGTGAAGGATCATGGCCCTTGATCTTCACTTAAGGAGAGGGGGTACGTGACGCAACGGGATTTGTCGACGAATAGTTTTATAAATGATTTAATCAGAGCCGTCGATCTAAGGAGTTATAACGGCTCTGATTAAATCGATTGAAAAAGCATTTGAGGCGTCCGATCGCAATCCAACGGCGTGCGTTTCTGAGGCATTTTAAAACGCACGCGACATGGCTTAGTCTCGAGCATCCGATCGCAATCCAATGGCCATGACTTAACATTAACAACTCGTGATCATGCGTTTCATCAGAGCCGTTGATGCGTTTCATCGGATGGTTACGCCGAAATCTCCAATAAATTGAGATGTTCTTCATATTTGTAAAGCATTCGAGAGCAATTCAATCAAATTGAACTGTTTAGACACCAAATCTCTTAAATATCTTGATACCAATCACTTCTAGACTCATTTTTTGCGTCCACATAGTGCTTAAGATCAAGATTTCGACGATCGATGAGGAAGAAATCGATGCTTAAACTCCATGATCACAATTTTTGGATTTTTGATGAAAAGCCTTGATTCCTGCGATTAATTGGATCAATTCAATCGCAATTATGGGTTAAGGATCGTGTTTCATCATAATCTATCATCGTTTACCAGTTAATTTCAGTTTAGAATCGTAATTTAGTTTAATTTCATCTTTATTTTCGGTAATTTCGTTCTTCCGATTTTCAGAAAATACCCCGCACTTCAATCTTCAATTTCTCCGCGAAATCAAAGTCAAATTCATTGATTTTTTATCTTGTGGATTCGTCTTCAAGTCCTCTTTCAAAAATACCATTTTCCCCAATTTCTATCATCGATTCCCCAATTTCTATCATCTATCATCAGAAACTTTCCTAATTCCCTGTGGATTTGACCTATATTTACCATTATACCCCTCAATTTGAGTTATTTTCATTAAATTGGTAAGTTTGGACTTTATTTTAATACGAATCAGTGTGCAATTGATGAACACATCGATTTGATCCGTCAGGGTGTATGTCTTCAAGTTAATGTGGCAAAATATCAGCCCTTTTGCTTGATGGATATTATGTGGCCTATAATCTAATCACACTTTCATGTATCTCATTTATGTTTATTGAAAAAAAAATTTTGATCATCATTTTTGTGTGATATTTTTAATGAAGTTCATGAGCATATACAATGACTAAGTGAATTATGATAAGATCATACTGTAGTGATCCTTCATCTTTAAATATACTTTCTAAGTATGCATGTTCGTGGAATATTCGAGAGGCACATTGAATTATCCAAAAAGAATAACACTATTTGATCCTACTAATATGATGAGTATGACTGATCCTATAGCCATCGGTGTGGAGACACCAAAGATAGATACTGGGTGCTCTTTGGAGAAAGAGCTCATTGAATTAATCCGTACGAATCCTTGAATGGTATTATACCTAACTATCAGTCAAATTGATTCATATCACGGCTGTGCATGTGGCCCTTTGACTTGAGACACCAAAGACATCTTATGGATGGATCATCGGGTTTTGATTATGACTTATCAAGCTGAGCCATGGGATCTCTAAAATTTTATTTATTGGATATGACATGAATTCCTTGAAGATGATTGTGTGGTCAATATAGGATTGTTTTCCCTAAGTATTTGAGGATATTGAATCAAGGAATGAGATACGATGAAATTCTTGGCTAAGATAGTAGAAATATCAAACGAGTTCGTGATGATTTCCTCCGTGAATCAATAGTAAGTCATTCATAATTAGGATTTGGCAATTGACCGTACCTTAAGTCATTCATGAGTCTAGTGCAGATGAAAGACTATAAGTACATAGTAATCAATTATGACAAGGCTCCATACATGAGTACTTATATACTCCATGTATCCTAAAGTATGTGGTATAGTTTGGCACCCAATAGGCTAGCAACTCAACCTATCGATTGGGTTAAATCAATCTTTAATTAATTAATCTACGTATTGATGTAGATTATTAATAAAGGTTGACCAATAAGATGTTATGGGTCTATAGAGTTATTAACTAGTGAGATATATGTACTGAAAGATTCACACACATAAGGTCTACGGATGTTAATGGATATAGACATAATTATGAGGATTTTTATGAAAATTTTTCTTACCAAATGTTTATAAATAGGGGGAGAAGAATAAAAACTCAATATGCCCATATAAGCCTTATGAGAATTTTCCCTTTTTTCCTCTTTTTGTCTTAGTGAAGAGCTTTGAGGAAGAGATCAAACCATCCAGAGTAGATTATTCAAGCTTTTAGAGTAGATTATTCCCATAAATATTTGAGATTATAATTGGGTTATAATGTTAAATAATAAGAAAAATATTTTTTTATACACTCCTTTATTTTTCTAAGTTTTATTTTCTAGAATAAATGAGTATATTTTTTAAATAATAAATTATTCACTTGTTATTTATTAAATTTGATTTTTTAAAATGATAGATTATTTGATTTCTGATCCAACAAAATACATTTCGATTAATTTGGAGTTGTATTTTGAAACTTATGAATTTTCTTATTTTTAGGGATTTTTTTGAATTTATATGGATTTTTAAATTTAAAACATCATTTTTATATCGTATGCTGATGTGGCAGTTGATACGGCGGGCAAATGATGTGTCATCACATGGTGACATGTGTACGCGCCACGTGGCACACAAGTATGCGTGTCTGTACATGTGTGTGTGTGTGTGTGTGTGTGCGCGTGTGAGTGTGATTAGTGGAGTAAGCATCCTTTTTAGGATATTCGCTAAACCCACTTAACACACACTAGTTATTTACCCGATATTTCGCGTTAATTTTTTCATGTGGGACTATTTATGTTTCTTTTTTATGTGTAGGTGACATGACACGATGGGAAGCGTTTGATTTACATATTTAATCAAAGCCGTCGATCTTCACTTAAGTCGAGGGGGGGGGGGGGGGTTTACGCAAAGACATCTGATTCGGCAACAATTCATTTTCAAATGATTTAATCTCAGGTGTTCATCTGAAGAGTTATAAGGGCTGATATTAAATGTGCACGATGGACTTCCATGGATGTGTGGCGACATCTTAGGCATTCCATGAAGATCGAATGGCAGGCGTTACACGACGATCGAACTTCACGTGATGATGCGGCTTCATCTAGGCGCTCCATTTATAATCGAACAGACGCGACTTAATGATGACGATTCGCATCGTAGCGTTTCATCTAATTTTTTGATCGAAGATGAAACGCCAAATCTAATGGTCACACCCAAATTTTTTCTATTTATACTCTCTCTCTCTCTCTTCAACGAAAAATGTATTCTTTGATGTTTCAAGTAATCGAACTATTTAGACATCTCAATCCTTAAATCTCTTGATTTCTTCCTCTTCAAGACTCATTTCCGCGTCCAAGGAGTGGTTGAAAGTGATATTTCGTCGAAGAGTAGGGAGATTTCACATGTTGAATGCCAAAATTCATTATCAAAAATGTGGAATGAAAAGCCCTTGATCCAACGATAAATTGGATCATTTTGAGCGTGATTTTGGGATCGATTATGTGTGATCAATTAGATTTTAATTTTGAAGCTTAGATTAGTTAAATTTTACAATTTATCTAAGTTTTCCCTCTCTTCAATATCTGTTTTCCTCTCTAATTTTTGCTCATTGATTTCTCTACGAATACTGATCCAAATTGCGTGATTTTTTATTCCATGGATTTATCTTGAAGTCTTCTTTCTAAATCTACTAAAATTCATAATTTCTCACCTCAATTCTTTGTTTGATTTGATCAAACTTGAAGAATAACTAAAAAAATTCCCTTATTCTTTGTGGATTCGACCCTTATTCACCATTATACTCTTTAACGCTTAATTATAAACTTAAATGGGTGAGTTTGAGAATTATTTTTATACATCTTCATGAGCTTTCAACGACCTCATGAATTCGAATCGTCAAAGATTATTTCATAAGGCCTCTTCCACATTGAGGGCACTTAACAATCTAGGGAAAGAATTATAAGGTAGACATATAAGTGTTGTAACACATTCAAGATTGCTACTAACAAAAGGAATTATCTCTTTATAGAAAAGAAAGAAGAATAAGTGGGACAGTACAAAAAAAATTAAACTATCCTTTATTTATTCATCCTTCTAGAGATCATTTGAGTTCCTCTTTGGCCACTCAATCAGTCCTAGAGAGTTTTCCTTTCGCCTTTTTATCATCTCACTCCAAACAGATAAGCCTCAAAAGAATGAAGGATTCATGTCTTTTGGCTGATCTCTTAAGTCAAAATGCTTGAAGCATTTTGTGCAATCAAGCATATGATACGAGGAGTTGGCGCACATTTTGAGAGAAAACTTTGCATGGGTTTTAGAGGCTAGGTGAGGAGAAAGAAGAAATCCAAAGGCTTGACTCTTTCTTGGGAGAGAGAAAATGGTCCACTACTAGAAAGGGAGTTTTTCTCTCTACAATAAATAGGGAGTTTTTTTGGAAAACCTCTAAATGCCTCTAATGCATTTTATTTAATCAAGGCCTTCTCCCACGTTTTTCACAATCCCAACTTGTGAGTCCCTCTTCTTCCCTCTACAGGCAATGGAAGAGAAGGCATTAGGGATATTTTGATTAGGTTTGTGAGAATCCCTTTGGGGTCCCTCTTCGTCCCTGTCTTGGGTCCTAGAGGAGAAGATTCAAGGACAATTGGGTTTTGGGTTTTGCATGTATCTCAATAATGGAGTCCTTGCCTTCTCCCTTTGATGATTCTAGAAGGGTTTGAAAGATTGTTTCGTGTTGGGTTTGCGGATTCCGTTGTTTCTTCTTCCCTCTTTTTATGGAATCTTATGCCGTGCCATGGCAGTTTGTGTTTGCACTTTCTCTTCCATTATGCCACGGAGTTTCATCAAACAACACAATCAAAATCTGTCCCGACAAACAACGATCATACCAAGTCTAGCGAGCGCCGTATAGGCTGTGGCACTTACTCGATCAAGAATCGTTGCTCCCCAGTCTCCACTCTCCAGTCTGCTCTGTGGCGGTACAAGAGTACTCTCTGTGTCCTCGCCCTTCAATTCCTACATGGCGGCCGAACTCCCAGCTCAAATTAGTAGCTGTCTCATGATAACTCCGTCCAATTCCCTGAACTCCTACTTTCTTCGTAGCCAATGGAAGTACGTTCTCTAGTAGCCCGGCTAAAGGCCAGCGCGGGAACAAAATCCCTACGCGTTGGCCTTCTCCTCCACCAGAAAGCCATCTCTTTTGGCTTCCAAGAAAACTCTTCTATCTGCGACTCTCTCGTCGAGCTATACCTCTCATGCAGTCTCCCAGAATCTGCACTCGCCGTCCCCTCCTTTAATTCACACATCGCCATCTGGAATGCTGCCATCTCCTCTTTATCTCGGAGCGCCCTCCATAGGGAATCTCTCTTACTTTTCTGGCATCTCCGGCGAGCTCCTGCTCTTCGACCGGACGACTTCACTTTCCCCAGCGTCATCAGATCATGCAGTTTCATGAGCAACTATGTGCAAGGAAAGGCGCTCCATGCGCTGGTAAGGAAGTCTGGCTGCATGGCGGATCCGGTGGTGGCGAGTTCTCTTGTAGCTATGTACGCGAAGTCCGGGCATTTTGCTTCCGCCATTTATCTGTTTGAAGAAATGCCTCAAAGAGATGTAGGCTCCTGGAACACCGTAATCTCTTGCTATTATCAAGACGGGCTTCCAGCCATGGCACTGGAGATGTTCTATAAAATGAAGAGAAGCGGGTTTCTGCCAGATGCAGTCACGTTCACGGCGGCAATAGCGGCCTGCGCAAGGCTGCCAGCGCCAAAAGGCAGGGAAGGCGATACATGGTGAGATTTTCCAGCGAGGAATTCCACTCGATGGTTTCATTGGTTCTGCCCTTATCGAGCTCTACTGTAAATCTGGTGAAGTCAATGCCGCCAAGGAGATTTTTTACCAAGTCCCTGAGAAGAATATCGTCTGCTGGAACTCTTTGATCAACGGGTCTGAAGCTGAAGGGGCAGTTGCACTGTTGAAGGGGATGAGTTATGAAGGAGTGAACCCGACAGAGACCACTCTGAGCAGTCTCCTCATGGTCTGCGCCAGAGCTCAGGACCTTCAAAGAGGGAGTTTTCTCCATGGCTTCTTGCTCCGGAGGCAGATGCAGGACAATGTCTTCATCCAGAGCTCCCTCATGGAACTCTATTTCAAGTGCGGGCTCTCTTCTCTGGCAGTGAAGGTCTTCCAGAGCATTGAATCCGCTGTGCAGATCAAGTACCCTGTTCTCTGGAACGTGCTGATCTCTGGGCATGCAGCAGCGGGTGAATTCTTCGAAGTTCTGCGAGTTTACCGTGCCATGGAGCAGTGCTCGAGTCCTGACACAGCTACGTTTGCTGTTGTTCTCCCGGCTTGCGCCCAACTTGCAGCATTGCAGCAGGGAAAAGACATCCACTGCGCTGCCTTGCGAGCTGGGTTAGCATCCAATGCCACTGTCATGAGTGCAGTCCTTGACATGTATGCCAAGTGTGGTGCCATGGAGGAGGCCCGCAGAGTGTTTGATGATATTCTGGTGCGAGATCTTGTTGCATGGACGTCCATGATATCTGCCTACGGTTCTCATGGGTTGGCCAGAGAAGCTGTGGAGCTCTTCCATCAGATGAGTCTCCCACCTGATCGGGTTGCCTTCCTTGCAGCCATCTCTGCTTGCAGCCATGGCGGGTTGATTGAAGAAGGCTGCCAAATCTTCCATGAGATGACGATAAAGCATGGGATTGAACCAGGGGTGGAGCATTACGCATGCATGGTTGATCTTCTGGGAAGATATGGGCAGGTGGAGGAAGCCTTGGAGCTTATCCTGGAAATGCCAGCCATGAAAAGGGATGCTGGGATCTTGGGTTCTCTGTTTTCATCTTGCAGACATCACCGGAATCTCGCCACTGGCGAAAAGGTCGCAAGACTTCTTGCTGGAGCTGATCCCGAGGAGCTCAATTCCAGCCTCATTGTTCTTTCCAACATGTATGCATCAGCAGGGAAATGGGAGGAGGTGCGTAGTGTCAGGGGGAGGATCAAGGATCAAAGGTTGAAGAAGACACCTGGATGTAGTTGGATTGAAGTGGATGAGATGATCCATCAGTTCTTTGTGGATGATGGTTCTCATCCAATGACGGGGAGGATTCATTTGTGCCTTGATACACTAATGATCCATATGGGACGGAGCAAAGGCTATTACAAATTCTGTACAAATGATTCAATAAACACCAGTTTTCTTGAGGCTTTATGACTTGATTTGAAAGATAAATATTTTTATCAAGGAATAGCAAGTTCCTACTGGGTAATGATTCTTGTTCTTTAACTTGGGGAATTGGGGTATAGATTTCCCTCAAGCAATTAGAAATTTATACACCAAGGATTTTGAAAATTAGATATCTATCTATATGTATATATATTGTCATTCTATATGTCATTATACAACAGATTGTTGTATATTTCATTATACAGCAGATTAAGGGCATATATTTCATTATATACAAATATGACCATTATAGTTTATTGTTATGAATACCATTGCATGTAAAGACTCTTAAGTGTACCAAGGATTGAATAAATGAATAACCTTTAACTTTCACAGAGTACCTCTCTCTTTATTCCGTTCATTGTGCTTGTGAGGGTTGACTTGGTCAACTCTCTATTCTAGAAGCTTCCAAAATGTTCTAGAATATTTTAGAGTTTTATTGAATCTTGTAGATGGTTCTAGAATCTTCTATGCTTCTTCTAGAAGCTTGTGGAGTCTTCTAGATTACAATAAAGGCTTATGATTATTTTTAAAAGCTTATGGATCTTTCTATATATCCTAGAAAGGTATGGACATCTTCTAGAGAGAGAGTCTTTAAATGCTTCTAAGGAGCTTTATAAAAGGATGAGCTCACCCAAAGCTTGGCAAAACCTGTAGGAAGCAACCCAAGAGCATCCTAAGGGAGTGAACCCCTTGTGAAGGAATGGTCAAGCTACTTGGATAGTTGGAGAAAAGAGAGGGGGCAACATAGAATCTTTGGAGAAAGCTTTGTGAAGAGGTGACACCAAGTGTGGCTCTTCTTGTTGGTTAGTCCCTTTGGTGAACTTATTCTCTTTCCTCCTTTTGTCCTAACTGTTTTAGACCTCTATTGTGAACATTTTTTATCCCATTTAAGAAGGTTATTTTCTCCAATTTTTTGGTGGGTTTCGTCTAATCTCGTCCCTAGACTCTTGGTGGATACTTGAGCTAAGTTGGATACATACTTTAGACTCTTTTATCGAAAATATCCTCACTAGTGCTTTCTAATACCTAATCTTGTGAGGGTTAGGATAAGGACTATGAGAGAGATTCTCGAATTGTTATCAGAGCTCACAATCGAAGGTGGAAGTTTGTAAGGCAAAGAGCTATCCAAGCAAAATGGTTAGGCAACATTGAGAACTTTGCTATTCCATCTCTAAAGCTTCCAATTTTTTATCGATAGGAACCCTAGAATCAATCCTACAAACTCCTCGAATTTGCGTATCTAAAGGGAGAGAAGTAGATGAACAGTATTAGTTTCTTGTCTCGAGTTGCTTACTAGTGAGAAAGAGGCCTTCTTTAGCACTATGAATTGCCTGACTATATGGTGCTTGGCATGCATGAACATTGATCTAATTTTATGTGGAGCTAAAATTTTTTCAATCTATAGGCTCACCTTTTTTAGTCAATGACAATGGAAATGGAACAAATGCCACCAATTAATACAAAAGAAGACAATATGGATCCATCAACTGCAACTACTTCAACTACACTAGTTCTTCCTACACTAGGCATTAGTCAAGTGGTTCACCTACCTCCCACGGCTCCTCGAAATTTATATATAGGAAAAAAATCTTTATCACTGGAGATGATTTTTTGAAAGAATGCTTAGGCCATGAAATCTTGATGGTCATTCAATTAAATCTAGACCACAGGAGGAAGAAGCTCACTAATTTTAACTGGGTGGACGAAGAAGATATTATTGTTACCTGGCTACTAGATTCGATGAAGCCTGAAGTAAGTGAACAATTCATGGATTATGCGTATGTGAAAGCTATAGGGGATTCATTCATCAAATTATATTATAGACTTGAAGACAAATCAAGAATGACAGAACTTAACATAAAGGCCATTAATGAATCAGTTGTCCAAGTAATCAAAGAAGAAAATCGAGTGATGTCTATGTAGACATCACTATCAATTGAGAACCAAGCCTTCCTAATTAAAAATACGACCCCATTGACTACATCTATATAGGGATACCTACCTCATACAGACCTCCACAAGCATCAAATACAAAACAATCATCAAATCAGCCGAACTATACAAAAAGGTTGTTTCAAAAGAAGAAGGGAGATGCAAAGGACTCTTTAAGGTGTGATTTCTGCCAAATACACATCCATGCATGGGATATATGTTGCAAGACGTAAGGATAGCCTATGATTAGCCAAAACTATGTTATGTCTCAACCTAATGGGAGTAATTGGTAGAGTTATCAAGTTCAACCGAATCACTTGAATCCTTCTCCCCAATCAAGAAGATGAAAAGAGAAATTGCACTAATAAAAGAAAGACTGAAACAATTGAAGGCTTTTATTTGAAATTCTCAATTGATAATTTGGATCTACTTCTATAGCTAATTCTGGTACTGAAATTTATTTTAATCAAAATTTTTACAATTGCATCAAAATCTATTTTTAACATAGATTCTTGTACCTCATGGATATTATATTCTAGTGATAGAACTTGAGTTTGCATCTTAATTCATTAGCATAATCAAATACATAAAACCAGCAATAAACTTATACTTGAATTCATGGGATGATTCTTCATCATTGTAGATTTATGAAGTGGAGAATAGTCTTCCTAAATATTCCCAAGATAATCTCTAGAAGAAATGAGAATCTATCAAGAGGGTTATAAGCATTGGGTTACTCAAGTTGACTATGGCCTCCTATTTATAGAGAGTGAGGAGAGCTTAAGCCTCTAAATCAATTGTTAGTCAGCCCATTATTGACTATTAACTGATTTAATTGCCTCTACACATAATTAACCTCCACACACATTAATAAATGTCTTAATCCCCTTATTTCACATAATTAAATCACTTAATGGGATTAAATGATAGCTAATCCACAATAATACATAACTATGTCTACTTAAGAGAGATTAAACCTATCTAGAGCTACAAAAAATATGATGCCAATGATGAACTTATTCACCTCATATGTTCCATGTTCAAAAAATAAGAGAGTTCAAACAACTAATGGAACATTATTGGCCATTTCAGGTATAGGGACAATTAATCTAGATCACATAGGAATATTAGAACATTTTCTTCATGTTCATTAACTCTTTATAAGCTTAGTTTCAGTATAGAGGATTGCATCACTTGATCCCTACAAAATTGAAATTGAATTTGATGTAAATAATGTTTTTTGTGTAATAAGGTACTAGGGTAGAAAATTGGACTTGCCAAAATCCTTGAAGGGCTGTAATACTTGCCATCACATAGGAATGTCTAGGAGTTAACTAGAAGTCCTATAAGCCACAATATACATCCATGTAATGCAATTGGAACAATGTACACTAGAAGAAAGGAAAAAATATGACTTATCATCAAATATTGGGCCACCCATCTTTTCAAACCTTGAAATGTATGTTCTTTGATGAATTTAAGGGATTTTGTATTGAATTTTTTTTTGTGATATCTATGAAAGAGAAAAGCATAAGAGAAAATCATAATCATACGAAAATACAAAGAGACAAAAAAAATCCCTTTCAACTTATTCACTACGACACCAAGGTCCTTGCCCCTTCCACAGATATCCACCATTTCAAGTGGGTTCTAATATTTTTAGATGACTTTAGCACATTTACTTGGATAAACCTACTCAAATTAAATCATAGGTTTCAACCAAAATCATGTACTTTAGTTAAATGATTGAAAGACAATTTGAAAAAAGTGTTAAAGTGATTATGACAAACAATGCAACGAATTATAAATCATGAATTCCATAACTTTTGTTATTCAAAAGTTTGAATCAGGTATAATACACGAATCATCATGAGCATTTATTCCTCAACACAATGGAATTGCATACAGAAGAATTGGAATTATTCAAGAAAGAGCCAAGGCATTATCGATTCATAGCAATGCACCTAGTTTCCTTTGGGGAGAAGCAATGCTCACAACCACATTCCTTAA
This sequence comes from Lemna minuta, assembly GCA_024174645.1. Classification (NCBI taxonomy): domain Eukaryota; kingdom Viridiplantae; phylum Streptophyta; class Magnoliopsida; order Alismatales; family Araceae; genus Lemna; species Lemna minuta. Next base: position 1,079,794 of record CM044103.1, on the reverse strand, counting down.
AAATAGGTTAGCAAGCCAGCACTTAGACAAACAATCTCCCTTGCAATTAATTTCAATAGTCATACCCCTGATATGATAGAAAAAGATTTACCAAAAAAAGTATTTGGGAGTGAATGTTATGTACATCTCTACCCAAATCAAACAAAGAAGTTATCAAGCAAATAAGTTAAATGTGTATTTGTAGGTTATTCAAGTACACAAAAAGGGTATAAATGTTATTTTCCCACTAGCAAGAAAATTATAACATCTAAAGATGTTATTTTAAGTGAAATGAGTATATTCTATTTTTAAAATCAAGGTTATAGCTTGGTTGAAAAATGAGGACAAAGGATTAGATCCCTTTGTAATGGAAATACAACAAAATATGGATTTATGACATATTTGTAGAAACTAGTGTGTGCAAAAATAACTGTATGTCACAAATTCAAATACTTGAGATAGAACCAACTTAGGATATAAATGCAATCCAAAACTACAACAGAGCATCTGCATACACTCAAGTATATACCAGAAAAGGAAAAAGATAGTGAAGAAGCCTACTACAGAAGGTGGCATACACACATCAAGCGAGGTAAATGAGACATCCAAAATCTCTCAAAATGAGAAGCTCAATGAAGCTAAGAAACTACAAAGATGGACAAATTAAACCCACATGCACTAGAAAAGAGAACTACTCCTTATCCCTTAAGTAGTTACCTCACATTTTCAAAGGTGATAAATAATTATAAGGTATTCTTGACTTCATTATAGAATGAATATATTCCAAGAAAATGTGATGAAGCACTCACTATTCCGCATTGGAAACTAGCAATATAGGAATAATTAAAAGCTTTAGAAGAAAATGAGACATGGGATATTGTGCAATTATCACCCATGAAAAAACCTATTGGTTGCAGATGGATTTTCACTATGAAATACAAATCAGATGGAAGTATTGAGAAATATAAGGCAAGGTTAGTAGCCCAAGGATAAAATCAATTGTATGGTATAGATTAGGGGGAAACCTTTTCTCTAGTAGCAAAGATGAATACCATCAGAATTCTCATAGCATTGGCAGTCCAATTTGATTGGCCATTGCAATAGTATGATGTCAAAAATGACCTTTTACATGGAGAATTAGAAGAAGAGATATACCTAAAAATTCCACTTGAATACTCAAACATACATAGTACTCATCAAGTATGTAAGTTAAGGAAAGCTCTATATAGCCTTAGACAATCTTTTAGAGCTTGGTTTGGGAAGTTCTTCCAAGTCATAAAAAATATGGCTCCTCCGAATCCAATGGAGATCATAGTCTCCTTTATAAACATCAATTGATGAAAAATTCACTTTTTATATAATATATGTTGATGACACTATAATCACAAGGAATAATCATGAAGAGAGTTGAATTGGAACAAGGACTTATCATGGAATTTGTTGTAAAAACCCTAGGGAGAATGAAATACTTCCTAGGAATTGAAATAGCCCATTCTTCACATGGTCTTATATTATCCCAGAAAAATACATTCTAGACCTTTTTGTAGAAACATGATTTAAAGATTGTCAACTAGAAAAGACACCTATTGAAGTGAACCTTAGGTTAACTCTTAACAAGGATCAACATTAGACCAACACAAGAAATTACTAGCGACTATTTGGAAAATTAATTTACCTATCGCATACTCGTCTAGATATTTCCTCTATTTTTAATACACTAAGTCAATTCATGCATAGCCCTATAATATCTCACTTACAAGTTGCACATTGGGTGCTTAGATACCTAAAAGGGACAATCGTATCAGAACTACACTTCAAATGACAAGGTCTAATTTCCTTAGATGCTTACACATATTTTGATTTTGAAGGTTCTTGATTGATCGCAGTTCAACTATTGGTTATTGTGTCTTTTTGGTTGGAAATCTAGTCATATGAAGAAGAAAGAAGTTGTTGCATTGTCCAGCACTAAAGCAGAATTCAGAGCTTTAGCACATGAACTCAATGAAGATATGTGGATCAAGGGAATATTACAAGATCTATAGATCAAGATAGACAACCCAACTAAAATATTTTGTGACAACCACCCTAATATTAAAGTCACACATAATCCTGCGCAACATGAGGCATTTCAACATACATAGACACTACATAAAGGAGACATTGAAGCAGCACGACATTAGCATTCCTTATGTTGGATCTTTTGAAAAATGGGTAGATGTCTTGACCAAGGGATTAATCGAGGAGAAATTTATGAGGTTGACAAGTAAGCTGGGACTAATAAATATCCACTCCTTAACTTGAGGGAGAGTGTCAATAAATTAAGGGCATATATGTCATTATATAGATATAGGACCGCTATAGTTTATAATTATAATTGCCGTTACATGTCGAGACTATGAGTGTACCAAGGATTGAATAAATGAATAACCTTTAACGTTCACTGAGTACCTCTCTCTTTAATTATGCTTTCTAATACCTAAACCTTTAAGGGCTAGGATAAAGTCTTTGAGAGAGATTCTTAACATATATATGTGTACACTTATTTATATGAATATTTCCCACAACGTTTCTTGCACCTAGAGAAATATTTTTAGTCCCACATTGAAAAACCTTTTAAACAAAGCATGCTCATAGCATTTTCTGATGGGCAAGCAGCTGCCTATAAGTCTCTCTAAATATTTTTCTCTTGTGTTGGACTACATGGGTGCACCATGTAGACACCATTTGGATATGCCAACATACATGTGTCAGACCTTGTGATGTGTTAGTGTGACACACAAGTGTCATGTGTGCTCTAGTGCCTCCATTGTTTTCCAACAAGCTTGCCTTTTATGTTGGAACATGGCAGCTTACCATGTCTCTAGACAACTGCCCAAGAAGAAAGATAAGATATCTCTTATCTATAAAAAAAAGTACCCAAGAGACACACCTATCAAAACTCATAGAGATAGCTTGGACAAACTCAATAAGTGGAATTGGATGAAGGAAACACATCCAAATAAAAAAAGTTGAAAAAGGAAAAAGCAGAGGTTACTGGATACAATGAAGTGCAACTTCACCATTGTGAGCAGTCCATTATGAGGACAACTAGATATGAGATTGGAATCAAACCAAATAAAATGGGGCCCCCCCCTTCTTTAACAAGAGAAGAGACATGTCAAGAGAACACATTGTTTCATGTTTGGTGACACTATTTGGTTGGTATGCAACACAATGGAAAGTTTGATAGATGGTCCCAAGATAAATACAATGGTCTCGAAAAGAACTTTGGACAGACTCGAGGGCATTATCCTTAAAAATGAGTTTTTTTAAGGTAGAAGGTGATGGATATTATGTGACCTATTAGTCAATCACACTTTCATGTATATTGTTTATGTTAATTGAAATGAAATTTGTTCATTATCACTTTTGTGTGATGTTTGTAATGAAGTCTATGAATATATGCAATGACTAAGTGAATTATGATGAGATCGTGATACAATGGTTTCTCATCTTTAAACATATGTTATAAATATTTATATTCGTGGGATATTCGATAGTGACATTGAATTATTAAAAAAGAATAGCACTATCTGATCCGACCCATATGATGAGTATGGTTGATCTTATAGCCATCGGTGTGGAGACACTAAGGATAGATGGTGGGTACTCTTTGGAGAAAGAGTTTACAGAGTTGATCCGTACGAATCCCTGAATAGTAATTATACCTAACTGTCAATCATATTTATTCATGTCACGGTTATGTATGTGGTCCTTCGACTTGAAATACCAAAGACATCTTATAGATGGATGATCGTGTTTATAATTATGACTTACGAATCCCTAGCCATGGGACATATAAAACGTCATATATTGGATATGACATGAAGTCCACAAAGATGATTGTGTGATCAAAATGGGATCATTTGCCCTCGGTATTTGAGGAAATTGACTCGAGGAATAAGATGTAATGAAATTCTAGGGCCAAGGTAGTGGAAATATCATTAAGGAGTTCCCGATAATTTCCTACACGCATCAATACTAAGTTGAGTGACCGATTAGGATTTGACAGTTGACCATACTCTAAGTCATTCATGAGTCTTGTGCAAATGAAGGATTATACATACATGATAATTGATAATGAAAAGTTTACATAAGGGAGTTCTTACATACTCCATATCTCCTAGAGTACGTGGTGTAGCTTGGCACCCAATGGGTTAGAAACTCAACCTATCGATTGGGTTAAATCAATCCTTAATTAATTAATATATATGTTGATGTGGATAATTAATTAAGGTTGACTGATAATGTGTTATTTGGTCTATAGAGTTATTAATTGGTGAGATATATAAACCTCGAGGGTCACACACATAAGGTCTATGGATGCTGATGGATATCGACATAATTATGAGGTTTTTTATGAAATTTCACATACTAAATGTTTATAAATAGGGAGAGAACAGCCACAACTCTAGGTGTCCATGCAAGCCTTGTGAGAATTCTCTTCTTTCTCTCTTAGTGAAGAGCTTTGAAGAGGAGATCCAAACTTCCGGAGATTGTGTGGATATTTCTAGAGGCTAGACACTTGAATAGCTTCAAGAACTCCTTCATGAGAACCTTGCAAGTATATTTTCTCATACTTACTAGATGATAAGATCATCTGTTCGTGGTGCCTCAATGTTTTGAATATTCGATTTAGTATATTCTCATGCATTCGATGTTTTAATTAAAATTTTGGAAAGTTTATTGACCATAAAACCCAATAGGGTTCTTGATGATTTCCTACATGTATTAATACTAACTTGAGTGACTGATTAGGATTTGATAATTGACCATACCCTAAGTTATTCATGCGTCTTTTGCAAATGAAGGATTATGCATACAAGGTAACTGATGGTGGAAATGTTTCATAAGAGTGTTCTTCTATTCTACATATCTCCTAGAGTATGTGGTGTAGCTTGGCACCCAACGGGCTTGCAACTCAACATATCAATTAGGTTAAATCGATCATTGATTAATTAATCTATCTGTTGATATAGAAAATTAACAAATGTTGACCAATAAGGAGTTATTGGGTATATAGAGTTATTAACTAGTGAGATATATGAACCACACATAAGATCTATAGATGTTGGCAGATATAGACATAATTATGAGGGTGTTTATGAAAATATTACACACCTATTATTTATAAATAAGGGGAGAATGACCACAACTCAAAGTGCTTATGTAATTCTTGTGAGAATTCTCTCCTTTCTTCTCTTTTTGTCTTGGTGAGGAGCTTTGAAGAGGAGATCCAACCATCTATAGATCTTGTGGATACTGCTAGAGGCTAGACACTTGAATAGCTTCAAGAACTCTTTCAAGAGAATCCTATAAGTATGTTGATGTAGGATAATTTTAGAAAAGGCATCTAAATCCTACAATATGGGGAGGATATATGAGAAGAATGATGAGGATGATGGATGTGAGGAGAAAGAAGGATGAATTATAAATTATATAGAAAAGAAGAACAATACTAATATAATTCTGGAATGATGAAGAGGTTTTAGAAGAGATAGCAATAGTGATTAATATATATAGAGATATCTATATATATATATATATATATATATTAGAGAATATAAAGATGGAATACAGAATAAAGTGTCGGGCTATAGAAAATGTGGATGAGAGAAGGGATGATAAGAGCGAAGAAAGAGAAGAACTGGGTGAGAATACTATATTATATAATAGAAGATAACGGATGTGGGAAGAGAGAAAGGAGGATAAGAGAAGCGAAGATAGAGAGATATGAAGATAATGAATAGTCTCGTGTTGGACTTAAAGATATCGACTGAACTATTAATCACGAAAATGAGAGAGGATGTTACCTTAATATTTCATGAAGTGGATGCTCATCGAATCACCGGAATGATCCAGGATCTCCTCGGTAACCTTCAGGCTCGAAGTGGTGAAAGACGACAGAAATGGGGGAGATAAGATAGGGAGATAGAATCGGAAGATGAAGGAGATGCGGGAGGAGTGGTGGAGGCACAAGATAACACGATGAACACATAGGTAAAAACGGAACGAATAGTAACCAAATTCTTTATCAAAAACAACATCTCCTTCATTTGTTTACAAGCGTTTGTTTTATAGAAAGAAAAAGGAAGAAGTTACGGCGAGGCGTTGTTTGCGGAAGTTGCTTCACAAGTGGGCAATTACTCAGGTATTTCCGTTTTGTCTTTTAGTGAATTTGCAATTATCGTCTGTCGAACTCTCGGATTTGTAGTGGCGTTGAAAACTTTCTTTGGGTGGACATTGTCGGATAAAGTTCGTCGGTCGATCTGATGTCATGGGACGATCTCGGAAATCTTGTTGTCTTCTCGTGAGCCTCCGTGATAACTTCATGCTCCATGATGGCAGTCCGCAGTCGTCATTTTGTTCTCATGTCCTTGAAGATGCATGTTGTTCCTTTGATGTAGCAACCATAAGACACTAATCTAAATCCGAATTGATATAGCAGTAGGACTGGTCGATTTCCGCCGCGACTGCTCTTCAGGATTGATTGTGTATGATGTCATCTCATCCAGAGAAAGGTCGAGAGAGAGACTGTCAGTCGACGAATGTTGAAACGGCGGTGTTGCTGATGTGTAGATGGTGATGATCGCGTTGCTTGTGCGAATGACGGACTGGTTTGACCTTTTCGTCGTGAAGCTCCGTGCGAGGAGGTTGCGCGCTCAGCTTTCACCTGGGTATGCTCTTCTCCAACCCTCCTTCGTTGGTCTTCATCCATTCGTAAGTGACGCTTGTGATGGCAGTCAACTGAACTGCGGAATCTCAGTAGTTGTGCTTCAGTAGCCGTGAAGATAATGGAAGGCGATCCTTAATGCTCAAGTCAACGGGTGTTCCACCGTGTGATCCGTTGAGAGGCTGTTATCGTGGATGATAGTCTTCAAGGTGAAGGCTTCTCTAGGTTGACTCGTTGAGGTATTTCATATATTCTCGTCGCTTCAAAGTTGTAAGAGACTGACCCGTAGAGTAATCTTATCCTCTTGATTGGTTTTAGCAGTTGTATTGACTTCATGGCAGGCCTCATTTGTCTCAAGCCTCTCCTCATGGGTAACTCAAGTTTTCTTCTGTAGTTGTAGAAGTGTGGACCAAGCGGGAGGCAATGTGGGAGCAGTGCGATACCATTAGTCACTTTTGAAAAAGGATTTCTTTATTCCCGTCAACCGTAGCTTAGCTGATCTCCTTTGGGTTATATCCTTCTTTAAGGCGATCCCTTTTTCTCTCATAATGGTTTAAGGATAGGATATATAGACTTGTTGGCCTTGAACTTTTCTTGGGATCTTGGATAATTTGGAGGATAATTTTGGGGCAGCTTCTCTTCAAACTTAGTATCAATGTTTGGAATTCTTCAATAATTAAGAGAGTAATCTTCTTGGCTTATTTTCTTCATAAGCTGTCCTCATGATGAGCTACTTTCATATGGGTAAATGAATGATAATGCTCATGTAAAGGCTTATCTTGAGGTGAATTAAGAAGGTAAATTCCTCCTTTAGATCTCACCTAAATTCTAACTATAGGTGGTTTCCAAAGAAATAAAGGGGTGTAATTCAAAGAGGTTTCCTACTGATTTTCTTTTGAGATCATTAATTAAAATGATATAAGGTACCTATGATATGGTGGAGAAGGTTTGGAAATTAGGGAACCTATATCAAAGGAAAAGGGGTGGTTGACTTGGTCCACTCAAGGAGTTCTAAGTTTCTAAAGATAAGGATTAAATGCTTTGACTAAGTCAATCTTTAGATCAGTATAAAATAGGAAGAGGAGGGAATATAATTCCCTTAAGATATACACTCTCTTTATTTATTTAGAGAGGTCTTCTTCATCCATTTAAGGAATGGATAACTTTTCAAATTGGTAGATAAGGAGGAGGAGGAGGAGGAGGAGGATAGGTTCACTTAGTACCTTGTGTTCATGTTTCAAAATAATTCTCCATCATATGTTTTCTCATACATTCAAGATGATAGGATCATCTATTCTTGGTCCCTTGATATTTTTAATATCTGATTTAATGTATTTCACAACACTCGATGTTTTGATAAAAACTTTGAAAGGCTTTTTGACTTCATATCACAATAGAAGGAATATCGGGTGAATATATCTTTAAAAAAATGAATATAGATGAAGGCTGAGATAACATGATATATTAACATGATAAAACATGATTTTTGATGCATATTAAGGTATAAATAGTTTCATTTACATGCATGTTATCATACTTATGTGTATTTTTCTATCATTCTACAAAAAGTAACAATAATCTAAAAAATACTTCAAATTAGGGTTAAATATGATGATTTAAAAGATAAATAATTGATAACCCATCTTTACTTGAGATTATAAAGGTTTTTAAAAGTTAAAATAATGAGAGAAAAGGTTTTTATAAACATTTATTTACTTTTTAAGCTAAAATCTTTAATAAATAAATGTATTTTTGAAATAATATTTAAAACTCTCATTATTTATTAATTTTGACTTTTTAGAATGATAGATAATTAAATTTTGGATCAAATGAAAGAAATTTGGATTAATTCGGAGTTATAAATTAAAAGTTATGAATTTTCTATTTTTAGGGATTTTCTTCCGGATTTTTCTGAATTTATTTCGATTTTTAATAATAAAAATGAATTAAAAAATGACAAAAAGTGTTTTATTTTTTCGCGCGGGTCCCACGTGGATGCGACATGGCACTCAGGGCCACGTGACAGTGCCACGCGGGCCCACGCGGCACCTACGCGGTGTTTAATTATATTTATTATTCATATAGTACATAGTTTATATAAATGGGTATTCAGCTTTCTGTATTTTGGAAAGGTTTTCAAACCCTCTATTCGTCGGGTCTTATAAACCAGATGATCTCCTCTATTTTGTTCCGTGTGGGACTAATCCACACGATGTTTAAGATGCAGGTGACGTGGACGCGTATGGTGCGTCGGATCGTCGGCGTCGTGGAAATCTGTGCGTCGATCACGTGGTGCGCAGACCACCGATCGTGATCAAAACGCACGTGGCGTTTTAAAGGCGTTATAACGGCTGTGATGACTCGGCGCGGATCGCATCTCAACCGTTCGATCGCGATCCAAGGGGCGATATCCTATGCGTTTTATAACAATCATCTACGCGGGATCATCCAGGCCGTTCATCAAGATCGGACGGCCACGACTTAAGCGAAACGGTCCACGATGGACCGTTCCATCGTAACCGTCGATCGAAACGATTGGACGGTTACGCCCAAAAACACTATAAAATAACAGGTTCTTCGACGATTGTAAGCATCCGAGTTGGGAATTCAATCTGATTGAGTTGTCTAGACACCTTCCCTCTCGTTTCTCTTGATTCCATCGTGTTCCTCTTCCATTTCCGCACCTCCGGAACCTTTGAAGTCAAGATTTGGTAGAGAATCGAAGGAGAAATCGCCACTTGAACGTCATGCTCGCGTTCTTCTTGTTTTCGGTGATTGAGAGGCTTAATCACGATAATTTGATCACAATCGTGGGTTAGTGGAAGCGGTTTTTGCTTCCTAATCTTCCAATTAGGTTTTTTTTTTAGATTACGATTTAGAGTTTAATTTTATCGAATTTTAGCTAAAATTGTGATTTTTCACGTCCGAAAATTTCTCTCCACTTCAATTTTTGATTTCTCCACGAAATCAAGATCATTTTCGATGATTTTTGATTCTGTGGATTCGTTTTGAAGTTATCTTTCATAATATATTATTTTTCCCAATTTCTTCCATCAATTTCTCTTCCGATTTGATCAATTTCAAAGATTACATCAAGAAATTCCTTATTTCCCTGTGGATTCGACCCTTATTTACCATTATACCCTTGAATTCGATACATTTTCATCAAATTGGTAAGTTTGGAATTATTTTTTACGCGATACCGTGTGAAATCAACAACCTCGCGGTCTCATCTCGTCAGGCTGCCAGTGAGGTCTTTGGAAATAATCATAGATAAATACCATGAAATAACAATAACCATGAGTATATGTAGTAAGTAAAGGTCAGCAAACATCACAAAGAACAAACATGAATCACAATCTCTTGGTTTAGCCTCATTTTCTTTGGTACAATATCATACTCACAACAAATCATCTTCTTAATAATTAATCATGGTTGTATTAGTTTCTTGATTTCCCTTTTCTTAAAATTCAAATAACTTGGAATTTGATTTAATGAGGTCCCTCCTTATAATTTATAAATCCTCTATTTCCCCTCATTGTTTTTATGTTTTTTACCCAACATTGATTGAATTTGATTTTTCATCATGACCCCAAATTCTCCATCATTCAACTATTGAAGTGACTTGGGTTATTTTTTGAAATATAAACTCAATTTAAAGGACAAGAGATAATTTTTGAGATTTGATGCTTGATAGACTTTCAAGATTTTAATCAGAACATCAAACATTATTAAATATACCCGAGCACCAAGAACCAATGATCCAACTAGTATATATTAGAATATATACTTTCATTATTCACTTAAAGGAGTTCCCGAAGCTATTTAGGTATCCAACTCAAGTTAAAGGACAAGAAATATAAGCTCAAGTTAAAGGACAAGAGGTTATTTTCGGGATTTGATACTTGATAGGCTTTCAAAATTTCAATCATAACATCCAATCCTATTAAATACATTGAATCAGATATTCAAGACATAAAGGCACCAAGAACCAATTATCATATCATAAAGTACATATTAGAATCCTTACTTACATTATTCACTTAGAAGAATTCTCAAAGCTATTTAAGTATCCAACCTCTAGTAATATCTACAACAATATTGGACAATTGGATCTCCTTTTCAATGGTCTTAACCAATAGAGAAGAAATGAGAGAGTTTCCAAAAGGCATACACGATACCTTGAATTGTGGTTATTCTCTCTCTTATTATAGACATTGGATACTTGAAATTTTTACAAAAACTCTCATAAACTATTATGTGTGTGACCTTCTATGTTCATATATCTCAAACATTAATAACTTGGTAGATCTAATAACATCTTATCAATTAATATTATTAATGATCTATATCAACAAATTAATTAATAAATTAATTAAGTATGATTTTAACCTAATCGATAAGTTGAGTTACAAACCCGTTGAGTGTTCAAGCTATATCATGTGCCCTAAGAGATATGGAGTGTATGAGAACTCCTATATAGAATCTTGTCATCATCAGTTATAGTGTATATATAATATTTCGTGCAAATGAGACTCGTGAATGACTTAGGATATGGTTAACTATGAAACCCTACTAAATCACTCAATTTAGTACTGATTCATGGAGGAAACCATCGAGAACACTTTTTCCGGTATTTCTACTATCATGGCAAAAAATTTCATCGCATCTCGTTCCTTGAGTCGATCTGATGCAGGACGCGGTGGTGAAAACCCTCGTGCCTGATCAATGAGTCTGAGGATGACTAAGGATAGCCGGTCAAACCTAAGCTACGGGTAGGCGAGTCCTAGACCCTAAGTATGAGACCTAACCTAAACCTAAGTACAGGCAAGCGTGCCGAACAGCGGAGTCGACTCCGGGCGACCCGGGGAAACTCGCGATGATGGATAGGGTGAGATCCTCTCGATCCACGTCCGGAGGCGTGGGAGTCGCTCGTCGTGGAGTAGCTAGGAGGCTGCAGCTCACGCTCAGTGCTGGACCTGACGCACGCGTGAGAACTCTCGAACTTATATCCGTACTACCCTACCTACGTTGTCCGACGGCGGTGGAGACGGGTAAAGGAAACGCTTCGAAAAGTAATTAGACTTTAAAATGAGGGGGGTCGAAGCTAACCTGCGGGGCGCGAACCCGGTCGGTTGTGATGAGGGAGATCGTTCGTGTGCCGCTCAGGCGGTCAGTAGAGTAAACCCGAGAGGGGAGACTAGAGTCGGCGTGGTCGACGGTGCGAGAACGTGTCGGGGTGGTTCACGCGTGAGCAAGTGTAGCGGGCACAGTCGGGACACGTGCGGAGTGAGCAGGGGAAGAAGCGACGAGGGTGGACGATTGATGAGCGAGCAGAGATTTCCACCTAGAGGAGCGCGGTCAACCCAAGTTGGCGTCGTGTTCCCAGCTGGGAGACGTGGAGCCTGGACGGCTCACAAATCGTTGAGTCGACGGCGGTCGGGCATCGGGGTTTCACGCGGATTGATGTCGCGTCAGCCCGGTGGAATGGCGTTGGCTGAGTTTCATTCGTCGGTGGGCGTAGAGTCAGCAGGATTGAGCGGAAGAGGGAGGAAAGTCGGGGAAGCGTGCGATCCGTGATGGAAGGCAGGCCGACAGGGAATCCCGGAAAACCGCAGCGCGGACGTAGGCGGGAGGTCGACCGTATGGTGGAGCTCGGTGGCAGGGCAGTTCTTGCAGGGGATCGTGCCGGAATTCGAAAAAGTAGACACGGGATTCCGAATTCAGGGGGAAGGAAGAAAAAGTGAGGGGGTGAGGACGTTCGGATTGGTGAGGTGTTCGGAAATGTGTCGGGGAGAAGGTTGAACAACTCAGGACGGGGAGGGAGATTGATGTAAATTCTCATTTCCGTGAATTCGGCGGATCGCGAAATTCACGAAGGAGAGGGGAAGCGGTTAGGAGTGAGGGGAGGGCTAGGCGTTGTCGGTGGAGTCATGGTGCTGACGAAGGACGGAGGGGTGGCATCACGGGATGTCGCCAGGGGAAGATTCGGGAGTGGAGGTTTGATTTTAGACAGGCGAAAATGGGTTCGTGATGGCGTCGATCAGGCCGGAAATTCCGGGTGGAAGATGTGGACGTTGTCGGAAAATCTGGTCGTGATTTTCGGGACGGGGTGAGGACGCGCGTCGGAAATTCGTGCTGGGAGAGAGGGATTGACGGCATGGGCGCGTGGTTGCGGGAGATGGGAGAGGAGACGGGTGGGCGTCGAGAGAGGCTCGTTGGGAAGTTGAATGGGAAATTGTGGACTTGCAGGTGGTGGACGGAGGTGGGCAAGGGGAAGGAATTGGGGAAATTTTGGGGACGGAGGAAGAGGAATTTCTCGGGAATGAGGGAGGTTGATCGCGGTATGGTCGAGGAAGAAATCGGGACTGCGTCGCAGTAAAGTAGGGAATGTGAGAAGTTTGGGATTTCGACGGGATTGCTCGGGGAGGTGATCCCGAAATGGGAGGGGAAGTTCGCCGGGTATGGAGATTGGAAGTGGTGCGTGGGAGAAACGGGAAGTCGGGGTTGCCTCGCTGGCGGACGATCGGGAGGGGCTGGAAGTCGGGATGGTGGAAGAGAGGGTGAATTCGGGGAGAGGGAATCAGGAAGGTCGGGATTTCGACCGTGGAAGAGGGAAGGGGACGTTCGGGACGATGGGGAGTTTTCGGAGAGGTTGGGCGGGGGAAGATGACAGGAAAAGAGGGAGAGGGGCAGGCACGCGAGGAGCTGGGGAGTGGACGGGGAGGAGGAACTAAAACCGGTGGAGAGGAGCAGTGGAAGGGGAGGTCCGTGGAGGAGATGAATGGGAAGGTGGAGGAGCTTGCCGGAGAGGGAGGAGATCTCACCGGAGGAGAAGCTGGGGCTGGGCGGAGATGGAGATGGAGGTTGGAGGAGCTTGAGGGAGGAGGATGAACCGGAGAAGATGGCGGCGCGGCGGTCCGGAGGCGGCGGCAGCTTGAAGACGGCGGCGTTCGTCGTCGGTGTAGAATCCGACGATGGTGTAAAATCCGTGGCTGGGGCAAGGAGTGGCGGCGGCGGCGGCACAAAGGCGTGCGGCGGCGGCAGCGGCGGAACGAAGGTGTGCGGCGGCGGCGGTTTGACTCCTTCCCTGGCCTTCCTTGAGCAGCCACTTGAGAGGGAGATCACTCCTTTCTTTCTTCAAATGACAGCTAGGGTTTGTTGGGGGGTCCCTTCCCCTATTATAGAGCCCATAATGGGCCGAGAGGGGAAAGGGCCCACTTGAGGCCCACAACCCACACCTAACATGCTCATAGAAAGAAATAAGGTTCACAAAGAAAGATGAGCTTCACGAATGGGATCCTGAAAAGGGAAGAACCCACCCGGAAGCCCAAAAGGGAGAGAAGAAATAAACGAGGACCCGCTTAAACACGTGCGGGTCAAAAGTTCATAATAAAGAAATAAAGATAAGCGGATAGATCCGCGCGCGCAAAAGGGCTCCTCCAGTGCAGTGGTATCGTGTCTTGGTGGCGATGGGGGTCGTACGCCACCACGATCTCCTCAAATACTAAGGGTGGGTGATCCTATCT